>JBAIZL010000004.1:189222231-189284731 GCA_036971475.1 Prosapia bicincta | reverse complement strand
TTGAGATCATACTTGGATATGAAGTTCTCTGACGAGATTCTTTCGAGGCGGGAAAATGGGCTTAACTTTTTGATTATCACTTTCTCATTTCTTCAACTACTTGAGATAATTGTTAACGATCTTTTAGTATTATGAAAACCTTATTCTAAATGTATATTTTACAAAATCTTTAGAATGACTTGTTAATTAAAAAAATTGAGAATATTATAAATACGTTCGGCAACCCCTTTATTTCTAATTAACTAAATATAGGCATTTTTACACTTAGATTAAGAGCACTTTTTGTTTCAATCATTTTTTAAAGTTTTTGTAGGAAAAACATTATTAAAAGTTTCATAAAAACGACTGATTGTTTTGTCATGAGTCTTCGTGAGAGACAGAGTAGAGCTGTCATACGTGGGGTAAGCGGATAATAAGGAGAACCATCTATATGCTTCGACTGACCATTAGGCCCTACTACCCCAGGTACTCATAGCAAAGGCAGAATCGACGTGGAAGCTAAAAGACCATAATGTCTTTGTGTGCTGCACATAATGTCTTTGTGTGCTGCACATAATGTCTTTGTGTGCTGCACATAATGTCTTTGTGTGCTGCACATAATGTCTTTGTGTGCTGCACATAATGTCTTTGTGTGCTGCACATAATGTCTTTGCGTGCTGCACATAATGTCTTTGTGTGCTGCACATAATGTCTTTGTGTGCTGCACATAATGTCTTTGCGTGCTGCACATAATGTCTTTGTGTGCTGCACATAATGTCTTTGTGTGCTGCACATAATGTCTTTGCGTGCTGCACATAATGTCTTTGTGTGCTGCACATAATGTCTTTGTGTGCTGCACATAATGTCTTTGTGTGCTGCACATAATGTCTTTGTGTGCTGCACATAATGTCTTTGTGTGCTGCACATAATGTCTTTGTGTGCTGCACATAATGTCTTTGTGTGCTGCACATAATGTCTTTGCGTGCTGCACATAATGTCTTTGTGTGCTGCACGTCTTTGTGTGCTGCACATAATGTCTTTGTGTGCTGCACATAATGTCTTTGTGTGCTGCACATAATGTCTTTGTGTGCTGCACATAATGTCTTTGTGTGCTGCACATAATGTCTTTGTGTGCTGCACATAATGTCTTTGTGTGCTGCACATAATGTCTTTGTGTGCTGCACATAATGTCTTTGCGTGCTGCAAATAATGTCTTTGTGTGCTGCACATAATGTCTTTGTGTGCTGCACATAATGTCTTTGTGTGCTGCACATAATGTCTTTGTGTGCTGCACATAATGTCTTTGTGTGCTGCACATAATGTCTTTGCGTGCTGCACATAATGTCTTTGTGTGCTGCACATATTGTCTTTGTGTGCTGCACATAATGTCTTTGTGTGCTGCACATAATGTCTTTGTGTGCTGCACATAATGTCTTTGTGTGCTGCACATAATGTCTTTGTGTGCTGCACATAATGTCTTTGTGTGCTGCACATAATGTCTTTGTGTGCTGCACATAATGTCTTTGTGTGCTGCACATAATGTCTTTCTGGGAATCAAACTAAGAACCCTTAGCTTAGTAGTTTCTCTTCCTACTTGAAAACGCAGTCACATTGTATTATATCAGAAGTTTAATTTTCTTGTTCACAGTTATGCCTAGAATGCAAATAGAAGAAACAAGTTTTTAAATTATAAAATTAAAATGGTTTACAGTTAAACTTTTTAAGCGAACCATTTTGAAATTTCAATCCATAAAAAGTTCTGTCTCGCGCTTGTATTAATAAGGTTGTAAAAATGTATAATGTTATATAAAATTATCTATTCTCTTAAAACTATGTAGAAGATTAATAAGGTTAAGAAGATGCATATCCATTAGACTGTATAAATCTTCAAGGTTTTGAAAATATATAAGATTATGTAGATTCATAAAGTTAGTTTAGAATTACATAACCCTTAAGGTTGTGTAAGTCTAAGTTAAGTATATACAAGACTGTGTACAGCTGTAAAGCTATAGAATATCTAAGTTTATCTAAATATATATATTTTTGTGAAGACCTATATGAAATATAGGTCTAAGAATATAACTTTGATTTCCCAGGCGATAATCAAGTAGTGTTTTGTTTTGAAAATAATACAAATTTATATAAAACTAAATGTAGAAGTCAATAAGATTATTTAACTTTAACGTATGATATATGGTTTTAACTCTTCTCATCGAATGAATTCTTTTAAATACTCAGATTTACAAAGGACATTAATAATTTAAATTTTATTTAAACTAATTACGAGTTTATTGACCCTTTTACAAAGGAACTTACTATACAGAATATGTTCAGTTCGCAATGGATGACTTACGGTAGAATAATACAATTCTCTGAATGACAGTGTTACAGAAGGAGTTCAGGTGAAACGGTTTAATATCGAAATTAAAGCTTTAAATAACTAATTATTCTTTACAGTATAATACAAAAAACGTTTGAAAATATTTTGCCGTGAAATGAAGGTCATGGTAAAACCGTTTCAAAGTGAATACTATCCCGGAGTTTGCGGTAAACTAATTTTTGTGGTTAGTTTGTCACTAAACATTTAAAACCTTGAGGTGTGGTTTTCCTGAGTGACGTGGTTACAACTTGTATAAACAACTTGTATATGTGGCTTTAAACTGTTGAAGCCACAAGTAATGTTTTCAAGAAAAGTTTTAAATAACTTTGTAAACTTTCAAATACCTTTCATTTCAAATTTCCAGTTTGGAACATATTTGAAATAAAAGGACAAAACAATATATAATTTGTTTAATCCCTGTTTGATGTATTTTAATAACTATTTAATGTGTTTAAGGTTAAGTACAGATCACAGACCAATTCATGCTACTACAATTACATTCCACGTTTCGATTTTCTACCCGAAAGTCGGATATGATTAACCTTAACACAAACATAATTTGTAACAAGTGATAATGTTTAAGCTGGCTTGTAAATCAAGGGGATAAATAAATAATTGCGTACTTTAAAAGCTACAAACGCTTTATTATCATATTCGTTTCAATGGCCTATGCAATCATCGTCAGAGATAATACGACAAAATCACAACTCCAACTAAACAGGTAAAGCATTACGCCTCGTATTTATACGCTTTACATAGAAACAAATTTACAATAATATACAAATTTATTTGAACCCAAATAAAATATTAACGAATTTACGTAGTACAGATAATTTACTTATAATACTTTCTGAGTCTAGAAATACCTGGTGTTCTAGACATGTCCAATCAGCAGGTTACTATGTTTCAGCAGCTAGAGTTATAAACTGATCCTTTTTAAGGTTTTGACATTTGTATGAATAATTTGTTCCAAGAGATAGAGGAAGCCTTACACTGGATCAAGTGATGCAATTTCTAAATTTTCTTCGAATTTAAATAAATCTGTGTCTAATATTACGAATGTTACAAGACAACTTTTCAGCGAGTTTTAAAAATATAACCATCTTCACAGTTTCATTATACTTATTTCATTAGCGTTGTTCATTTAGTATATGTTTTCATGGTAATTAATTATATTTATTTTCAAATTAGATAACAGTTACAGCTTGACACAATTACAAAGTATATTTATAAGAAGATTTTAAAACACAGGTAAAGAGCGGTATAATAAATCTCTATCAGTGTTCGGGTCAGCTGCGCGTGAACTATTTTTTAAGTTTTGCTATAAATAGGCCTAAGTTCAGTAATTGTAATTTTACGGCGTTTAAGAACTAAATTTTCGCAAAAAGGTAACAGACAACCGGATACTCAAATATGTTGATATTGTTTTTAGTTTTTTCATTTGTAAAGTTTAACAGATTTGAAGTAAGAGTTAATAAACCTATAAAAGGAAATAGTTACCAACTTTAGATTGTTTGAAAAACATAAATTTCGGGAAAAATAGTTATTAATAAAATCAATTTAGATTTGTTCGTATTACTTATTTCTTCTCATATTTTAAACTAAATATTTATTCAATATTATAAATTTTGCATTAAGCAAATTGTAAAATGTAATAGAACAAACTGAAAGATTGCATTATAGATTTGCTTTGTCTTTATAAGATCAAACATTTCGAATAAACTGATATTTAAAAGGCCACAATACAGCAAGATAATCAATTACAAGTGCGTAAAGCAATAAAAGTAAAAATACGTGATAAGTGGAGAAAAGGGAGGGGTGAAAGCTTTTCCATCCCTGAGGACGGGCAGAGATAACGCCTTCTTATGACTGGAATCCACTGATCGATTTTCAATGTATCAATAAATATTTATACGATTTAACCAAAGTATACTTTAAATATCTCCCTAAACAGAGATTTTGTACAAGCATTTAAAACAGTCATATATTTTATTTGATTTATTCTAAGTTTATACTAAAAATTTAAACTTAACTTTTAAAGCAATTAAACTAAGCTATTAGGATAAGAATATTATTGTATTTATTACGGATGGAAATGGATACGAATATTATATTTTATAATTCAAAAGTTTGTATTACCATTAAAAGGTTTAAAATATATACTGTATGTGTAAAGAAACAATATAAAAAACATATCTAATTGAAAGGTTTTCTAATTTCAGATAGATACATACAATAATTTATTTAAAAACTGGAAACAGTTTTGTTTTTATTTTCTGGAGAAAAAATACAATACAAAATATATTAAATACAAAATATATTTCTAACACCGATCTTTTTACTCTTTTTACTCGCTTTCATGTACTGTGCACATTTTCCAATAGAATTTTTAACTTCTTGATGCTCTAGAATTATGAAACATTGAACTGGACTGGACAGGTCTAAGCCTGGATGTCAAAGCAACAATATTAGGTTATTTTGTTGTTGAGGTAGTAGAATGTTAAATTATATAAAAGAATCAATAACAAAGTTTTAAAAGTTTCTCATTGAAAATAATCACACAAGACGAAAACCCACAAGAATAATGTTATAATAAATTGTAATAATGAATTTTAGTAGGTGTAAAGATACTTGAAAGATTCAAATTATGTAGGCTACATGTAAGTGTATGGATGTAGGAACTGTTATTTTATACTTTGCAGTTATATTTGATACTTCTCTTAATTTTTATTTAAACAGCTATGCTTGTATCAATTTTAAGGCTGTATTTCATTTTCTAATTGTTTTAGTCACTATTCTTCATTTATTATGCGTTTCATTACGTTTTGTGTATATTTTCGTATAAAAATTAAAGTTGCATTTGTCTAGTTATACCAAAAGACTATTAAAAGACCCCTTCTACTTACAAACACACCATTATTGAGCACCTCTGCTCCCGAAAGGACCACAGAATGAAATATAACTGTCTCCATTGAAGAAGTTACTGATTTTATTCATTTCCTCAGTAAGTACGAAAACGAATTAAAGAAAGTATTTTTAATTTTAGTTTCTAAAGGTCGTTTTGACATAACGTTAAACATGTACACCTTATACTCTCAGAATTATTTTTATAATACAGTTAGTCTTTAGAAATGAAAATTTAAAAAAAACAAAAACGTTTGATACAGTCACGGAATCACTATTCAGATTCAGTTGAACCTCTCTTTTATAACATGGAAAAATTAGCTTGGTTAGATAATTGATGATATTGTAATTGGAATTTTAGTTTTTAGTACTGGAATGAATAATTCCCTGCGAGTGGTACCAGTGATGTTATTTCTCTGGTACCATTATTTCTCTTTGGCTACGGCTACTGGAACAAAGATGGCTCATAAGAGTCTACATACTAACCAATGCATCTAAGTTTGGTTTTTATTATTCCTCTACATCATTAAATTTACAAGTTTTAATTAAATAACATGTATAGTCTCTTCTATTGCATTATATAAATAAACTTTTGACTAGATATTCAACTTGATTGTAATTAGTTCTATAACATAATTGTTTATATAGTATAAATGTGTTTTACTTACATCTAAGTTGAAGATTTCAATTTGTTTTAAATTAGTAAAATATAACAAAGAGATATGCATGTCACATTCATTATAAAATTACAATTTTACAAAAAAAAACCTTACAACATTTTGTCACATAAATAAACCTACATACCTTATTAATCCTTTCCAAGAACAGAAAGAATCCGTTCAACGATCCAAACTACAAAGTAAGCGCTGACCTAGCCTAATTGAAATGGATTTACTAGACTTTGCAACGACATAAATTTTGCAATCCCCTGCTGAATACAATCGGAGCAATATTGTCTTTGTTAAATTTGTAACACCATCCAAGAGTCCAACAAGTATATAACGTGGAATATTATTAAATCAATACATATCTAACAGCTGTCCGGCACTCAGTGACGTAATGTTTTAATGCTGTTTGCTCCACTAGTGTATTTATATATTATAATTTAATTGGTTTTATACAAACAAAAGCACTATACTATGAAGGAAACTAATTTTGTTAAAAGAAGTTTTATTTCTAATAACTGTTATACTTCTTACCACTGTAAAATTTACTCAATGTTAAATTAATGAGCAAATAAATTATTCCTTTCCAACATCGTTACAAATTCTGAATACCTTTATATTATTTATTGTCCATAATGCAGAATAATTAAACAGTCTTAACTTTTATTATAAAATTTAAAAAACGGTAAAAATAAGAGTAATTTCAATGAATATTTAAGGAATAACGACGGTTAATACAAAAAAAGTCTAGAAATATCAGTCTTTATGTTTTTGTTGTAGAAGGTGAGTCAAAATCACTTATATATATATTTTTTCATCCATATAATCAAAAAATGGCTGCTTTATATAACTTATTATATAGAATGCATAAAATACCCATGAATGAAGAAAATAAAATAAGAGAAAAAAAACATAATTTATCAAATTGCATTATAAAACGGTTATAAAAAGAAAACTGTTGACAAACTTTATTATAATATTTTTAATAAACAAAATAATAATTTAATTTGCAATAGTAATAATAATAAATATGGTCTTCATTTTTATTTATAGGCCATGAAATAAAAAATATCACCAAATTATTTAAAAATACAAATACCAAAATTGCATACAAAACTATTAACAAAACAATAAGCAATAAAAATAACAATATTAAAATAATTAATATGCATGAAAAAGGTGGTGTTTATAAATTAGAATGCGAAAACTTAATAAAGCTTATATAGGTCAAACCAAGAAAATAATGAAAGAAAGATATAAAGATCATTGAATGCGTATCCTAATCCAGAAATATATAAATCAAATTTTGCAAATCATTGTATTAATAATAAGCACCAATTTCCAAATATTGAAAATATGAAACTTATAAAAGAAATTAATAAGGGATTAAGAATGAATAATTATGAAGCATTCAAAATATATAAACACAATAATAATAACAAATTAATAGAAGAACAAATACAAATACATTCTAAATTTGATACTATATTCAATGTCTATAATGTTACAGCAACAAAATAAATTTGGCAATTTGTATAAATTTAGCAACAATTCCATTTCTAATTTAACATATGTTTTAGACCTATAGCTTACATTATTGTAATTTTCATTCCTGATGATGTTGGTACTGTTTACCAACGAAAAGCTTTGGATATAAATTAATAAATACTCTTGTATTTAAATAACCTATGTTGTTAAAAAAAAACAATATATATATATATATATATATATATACACACACACACACACACGCACACACGCGCGTGTAAGAGTTTTTTTTGTAACAGATCTACTATCAGTTACGATTTTTTTGTGTACGTCATCGTAATTTTGTCCATGAACAACAAAAATGTTTCAATTAAAGGCTGACAATGTAAACATAATTTTGATAAAGTTGAAACATATTTGATTCTAACATTTATTTGATTTCTTTTCATCTGATGCTGCTTTATTTTTAACTTTTCTTTTATTTGAGTAGAATATATTTTGCATACATAAATTTGATGCCAAGCAAAGGTTTCGCCATAGATGGGGAGGGGCAACCACGCCTACAGAGAATTATGGCTTTAATCACGGTAACCAAGGCTAAAACTACAGCACTTTCAGCTGCAAGTATGTGCGTATAACACTTACAGCTGTGTTTATTATGATTATCACAATACATGTGAAAATAGTCGAGAAATTAGCTCTTACTCCAGTATATTTTATGATATACTCTCTCTCTCTCTCTCTCTCGTACTACAAAATTTAAATACATTTTAGGGTATTTGATGTATACATCTCTGCACTCCTTATAGAGATCTTGCTTTAGACCTTAGAAAGAGGTCTTGAACCTTGCTAACCGTTGTTTCCATAGGCTGTGATTAATCATAATAAAACACGTTGAAAACTGTATTAAAATTTTTTTTAAACTAAGAATTTGCATTATAATCACCAAACTACTAAAAAAGACGACAAAGTAAAGTATAAATACGTGTGACACTTAGTAGGGCCGACAGAAGTAATAATTTCTTTGTTTATGTTGATTAAAAAGATGAAAACTATTTAGTAAATAAGTAAGAGAAAAAGGCTTGAATTTATGTTATTACATTAAACACATTAAATTTATTGTTTTAACCTAATACCTAATCTCATGAATAATAACTGAATTATATATGTGTAAATATATATTACAATTATAATATATAGTTATTGTGTTATGTAACTACACACACACACACACACACACACACACACACACACACACACACACACACACATATATATATACATACATATATATATATATATATATATATATATATATATATATATATATATATATATATATATATATGATGAATAGTTACTATCTGGAGTAAATCCGTTCATTCTGCAGTCCATAAGTTTGCAGTTCCGACGTTTCGCTAGAATATCATCCAGCATTGACGAGGTGAACCCAACAATAGTAGAAGAGCGAGGCTACTGTTGTTGGGTTCACCTCGTCAATGCTGGATGAGATTCTAGCGAAACGTCGGAACTGCAAATTTATGTACTGCAAAATGAACGGATGTACTCCAGATAGTAACTATTCATCATATTTTTCCATCCGAGAAGGAATACGTATCAGCATATATATATATATATATATGCATATATATATATATATATATATATATATATATATATATATATATATATATATATATATATGCATATATTAATACATTAAATATGGTGATATGTTTTCTTGTAATATAGTTAATAAATTAAAAATATTTCAAAAACAAGAATACTTTCAATGAATATATTTATTCAAAGCCTTTCGCCGATAAAATAGTACCAGCATCTTCAGGAAAATAATTATCTAATGAAATATTTTTACAAAACTCTGTAATAAATTTTGTAAAAATATTTTATTAGATAATTATTTTCCTGAAGATGCTGGTACTATTTTATCGGCGAAAGGCTTTGAATAAATATATTCATTAAAAGTATTCTTGTTTTTGAAATATTTTTAATTTATTAATTATATATATACATATATATATATATATATATATATATATATATATATATATATATATGTATGAGTGTGTGTGTGTGTGTATAAGTTATATAACTAAGTATTGTAGATTTAGCTACTATTAAGATGACGAAATATAATTTTGCTGATGCAGGTTATGTGTATTGCGCACCTGCGGACCATAGTTGAGGCAGAGTGTAGACATCTCTTGTCTAGAATAGTTCTCACTTCATTCGATTTTCATAAAGACTTTGACATGTTACTTGGACTCGATAATATAAGAGAATTGAAAATTATTTTGGATTCTGTAAACGATGAAATTATATTTTGTGACAAAAAGGTCCCTTTATACATTATTTTAACACATAAGACCAAACAATAATAATAATAAGAAAGCAAAAGTTGTTGAAAATAAAACTACACGCTGTTTAGTTAAAACTCGTACTAAACAAACCATTTAGGGAAAAGTTCTTAATATGAGCAATGGAGAAGGAATATTACTCTATAAAAAACAAGATGGAATAGAAATACATAAATGCGGGTAATTTAGGAAATACCTAAAGTCGAAAATGGAGTAAGTTATTGCCCAGTAGTCAATAACACAACGGCTGATAAACGTTTAGAGATCAAACCAATGAACGTAGAACAGCTAAGTGATTTTAAAATTTATAATCTAAACAGTAATCTAGTAACTGCTACAAATTTAAACATGTTAAATCACAAATTTAATAAATTGGACTTTACAAAGATTAGAACAGATCATATAAATGACGAGGGGAAACGGGAAATATTAAAATTAGTTTATGAATATACTGATTTATTCCACCAAGAAAATAATTGTTTGCCATTTACTATCAAGTTAAACTCGCTATTAGGACAACTGACGAAATCCCTGTTTATTCCAGAAACTATAGATATATAGAAATTTATCGAAAGGAAGTAGATATACAGATTCAAGAATAGCCCACCTAAAAAATTATTTAACCCTCTTTCTCACCTTGGAATTCACCTGTATGGATTGTTCCAAAAAAACAGATGCTCCAACTAAAGAAATGTTTAGTTTAGTGCTTGACTTTAGAGGATTAAATGCAAAAACTATGAAAGATAAATTTCCGCTTCTAAACTTAACCGACTTATTGTACAATTTAGGAAGGTCCCAATATTTTAGTACACTTATCTCGCTTCAGGCCTTCACCAGGTGGGGATGCATTCGAACAGTATAGATAACACAGGCTTTTCAACATAAACTGACCACTACGAGTTTCTGAGAATGCCGAAAGATAATGAAAGATATTGAGAATGAGCGAATTAAAATAATTTATCAACTTGAGTCCCAATATTCCTTTAGTAACAGTATTATGCAAGAATTAAATGAAACTCTTAACATAATTGATGAAAATTTTGGAGGAAAAAAGAATAAATTAGATGTTGTGAATCGTAACGTAAATAACTTTGTTGAACTAGAAAAGTTTAGAAGTATTTTAAACCAACATTGTTTGAACATTTTATATAACATGATGTTACAAGTAATCACACATTTGGAAAACTCTCTTACATTTTGTAAACTAAGCATTGTACATCTCAACTCAAAAGCTATATGAGGGATTAAGCAAAATATAAATATTATAGTGAAAGATTACCTTTAGAACCTAAAATCCAAAATATATGAGAATTAGAGAACCTGATTAAAGTTATTTTAAATTAAATTCTGAAAAAAATTGTATATTTTATAAACCTACCTATGGTTGAAAACACTTATTTTAAATTCTATAAATTGAATTCTATACCTAAAAAATATGAAGAAGTTTATGTATCAAATACACAATATCAAAAGTAAGCTACATGTTAGTATCTAATTCTGTAATTTTAGGTTTAGACAGTAATTGTAATGGTAAAATAGATTCCAAATACTTTTGCTCATTTGAACTTTCAACGCACCACAAATTAGACTGTGAAAATCCATCATTAGAAATAATAACGCCAACAACTGAGAGTATACAGCATTGGATCACCGACAACGTAATCAACTGGATCCCAGAAATCAACTATTACCTGGCGACCTTCCCCACTAAAGAGACTCCGGAAATTACCAGCCAAAATGCAACTACCAATGTAACCTTTCAAGGCATATTCCTAATATAAACTAATAATGATTCAGTATCTTTCAACGACATAAAACTAAGCCACATGTCAACGACATCTGGAGGTCACCCTATTCTCATGGATACGTCTAAATTAAAATTTACGATGGATAAAAGGCCAGAGTTTTCGGTAAAAGTTAAACGGCTGGAGTTGGACAAAATCAACACTGAAGCCATGTCTACAATTAATCAAACTATGGGAATAACCCATCATATTAGTGTATGGACATTCGCCCTTAATAGCGCCTTATTCAGCGACTTGATATACTGTACTTCGCCATCATCAAGATAATAAAGAGCACTCCAACAGAGGTCGAAACTTCGCTATCCCCCGAAGTTTTATTTAGGGATGGAGGAGTTATATAACTAAGTAATGTAGATTTAAATTAGGGATGGGCCGATTCCTAAAATTTTCGATTCCGATTCCGATTCCGATTCTAAAATTTTCCTTTCGATTCTCGATTCTTTACTCGATTCTCGATTCCTTCAAGTTATATTAGCTTATATGCTAGTTCTCTAATAATTAATTTAGTTAACATCTTGGTCATATGGCAAAACCTTTTAAAAGTTCCGTTTTAATGTAATAGGCTACACAAAACCTTCAACCGTGAGAGTGATATCTGTCTATAATATAATTTATTAAGGTTAAGTTTCGGAGGAATAATACAGTGTTTCTGTTATCCGTCTATTCGCTCAACCGTCATGGCAACGGTTCCGACGGTGACGGTTAATCGAGTTTTTACTGTACTTTTTTGTGTTTTGTTCTGACATCTATAAATCAGTGGCAGTAAGACACGTGGGTAAGAGAGAGAGAGCAAAAGAGAGTATCAAACCCACTCTAGTGAGAGAGAGAGAGACGAGCGATGTCAAACGACCAGAAATGGTTACGATCTTGATTGCTGTTGCTTCATAAATAATAATATTTTCGTTTACTTTAATCATTTAATTCATTCAAATCAACTAATACATAAATAAGACATAGTTGGTAATTAATTATTTTTCCACACAAATATAATAAATTTTGTTTGGTAATAAATTACTCCACACTGCAGCGGCCAGAATGTCCGATGCAAAGAATCTGGGTAATTGTACAGAATACCAGAATCAAACCTAACCGGGTTAAATAATTGACTAAATTTATATATAAAAATTTTAAAACATTATAATAATAATAATATTAAAACTAGGGTAAATAATAGTAAAATGAAGAAAATTAGAAATAACTTTAGACTTAAAAAACATAAATTATAAGCAATAAGAAAAATTATCACTTCAAAGTGGATAGCCTAAATTATGTAAACAAAAAAAGACGGTAATTGTGTAGTATAACAAACTAGGCCTAGATGCCGGCAATTAAAATAATTGTACTTAAAAATAATCAGGAATAAAGAATGTAAATTAAGATGTGAGGAAAGTAAATTATGCCTAGCTAGGGAAAATAGTATTTATGTAAAAGTAAAGATTAAATGTTAAAGTGTAATAGCCTAAGAAATTAGGTTATAATAGAAGAAGTCATATTTGATTTCGGAAAAATCCGCTTAGGGCATTGATTATAAATCTTGTCACTACGAAACGAAAGCGCTACAGTCGAACTTTGGATTAAGAATGTTAAAAAGTTAATTAAATTAAATGAGAAGAAATAAAGTCAAATATGTTATTAAATAAAAGGTAAAAATGCAAAGGACACATCAGAATACAGAAACGCCTTTTATAAAAAGGGAAACTAATCTTAGTTCAGAATTTCCGAACAAACAAAGTCAATTGCCATGGCAACGGCTTTCTGATTGGTCAAAAGTTGAAAAATGGATACTGGGACGTGGGAAGTTTGAAATTGGAGAAAGAGGCCTCAAAAAAGAACGCTATCCAAGATCAGAATGCATTAGGCTCTCAAAGCGAGCAGACGTGTTTTTGTACCATGCGATCAGGACAAGAAAAAATGTGCTAAGAAACAGAGTAAAAAGTGCTACGATGTGATCAGGGGAAGGAAGATATATATGAGCAAGGGCTCATATATACCCAGAACAAAATTTCGACCACCAAAATGCAAAATTAAAGAAAATAAGAAGATTAACCGAAATTATGGAGAGACGCCTACCTACCAAGACCCTTGAAGCTGTAACAGGACCGACAGATGACAACATTAATGAAGATAAAAAGATTTCTACAGTACAAGGTTATATAATCAATTTAATTATTCTTTTTTAAATAACATTTTACTTCAAATTATATTAACTTAATTTCAAAATTAAATAAGATGGGAATAACCTAAGGGACTGATTAGTCAACTCTCTTAGGTTACCCAAATTTAAGTAATAAAGATTCAAAATTGACTTTCCATTCCCATCGCTGTGGGAATGTATGGATTAAGTATAAAGATGTATATCTTATATGGCTTTTTCTAAGTGAATTTCTAATGAATAACTTCCAAAGAAGTTAATTGTTCAAGGCCTAGCCTAAAGGCATTACATAGTAATATTAAGTGTTTGAAAAAGAATCAGATTTTAAAATATGTTAAATTTAACTCTACTAATCAAAATTATATACAAAATTAATTATGGTAACTTTGGTAATTTAAATTATATGTAAAATTAATGATAATAAGAAAATTTAAAAACAGAAGGAGATAATAATGTTTAGTTAAATGGCAAGTTGTATGAAATTTTGAAAAAATAATTAGTCAAGAAAATCCTGTGAAATTAAATAAAAACAATAATAATTAATTTGAACCTTGGAACAAATAAATAAAAATGTATATTTTCCAATTAGCTGTGTTTTCATTCTAGATAAGATAAGTTCACTAGGTATCCAGGTATAGTCTTTAAATCACAAGTGTCTCTCAAAGATTCCACTACCCGAAAAGTAGCTTGAACAGGGCTTATCGGAGGCTAATTGGTTTTATCAAAAATTCAGGGGTTGGTTCCTCTGAGAGGTTTATTCCTTGAGGCACAGGTCTATGAAATTAGGTTCGTAGTCAATGGATAAACCATTACTTTCTTACTGACTTAGCAATTGAGGAAGAGAAATAAACAACGGCAAAGGTTATAAAAAGTAAAGTCGGTAAGAACACGCATATTTTAATAGTTAACAAAATAGGAATCGGAATCGGCACTTTTATGAATGAAGAATCGAGTATCGACGATTCCTCGATACCACCTAGAATCGACGATTCCTGGAATCGAGAATCGGAATCGGCCCATCCCTAATTTAAATACTATTAAGATGACGAAATATAATTTTGCTGATGCAGGTTATGTGTACTGTGCACCTGCGGACCATAGTTGAGGCAGAATGTAGCCATCTCTTGTTTAGAATAGTTCTCACTCCATGTACTCTGCGAGAATATCAGCGTATATGTAAAATCTAGTAATAATTGCTAACATTGTATTTATTCAAAGTTGTTAAAGATTTAATAAAAATATAATCATTTTTTTAAAACCTTGCGTGTGTAACGATTAACGATTAACGTAACGTATATATATATATATATATATTACAAGTTTCACTACGAAAGAAAACAGACTTTTAGTCATCCTTACCATTTCTAATTTTTCATTTTAATAGAATTATGGTGAAATACTTTTCTTCTTGTAACTAAACAGCATCCCATTCATTTCAAAACATTCATTCAAAGATTCTTTTATTTCATTTGCAACGCAGGTATTTTTCTCATTAGTAAGTTACAATAAATACAATTTTGTTATGTACACTAGTTTTTTCTCTCAGAATAGTTTTCCAAAGTGTAAATTGTTACTAGAACAATCATGCTGACAGTATTTTACTTCTACAATAGTAACGACATTGTTATTTCAACAATACTACGATAGCTTTAACTTAGAGATTTATATGCATTATTCGCAATAGGTTAAATTTTATTACCTTCATAATTACCTAATACTTACTACGCTTATTTTAAATGAGTTTTTTAAAGCCTTTCACAAAATGTATAGGCCTATATCTTTCCAGCTTTCTTTCCAACCATAAATACATCAACCGCAAGAGGCACTGCAAAAACAATGAGATTGTTTGATAAATTTAGGAAATTGGATTTATTAAACTCGTTGAAAAACAATTATTTAACACAGCTGAATTGTTATTCTCTCTCTTTCTCGTACTGATATTGAAAATGTATCATATTTGAAGCGATATGTATCTAAAATTTTCCGCAACCAATTAAACAGTCGTTGATCGACTTAACAACTAATGTCTCTATGCCTACTCAAGCGAAACAAGATTGATTATGGGCTTTCAAAGGTTACGCCTTACGTTTTTATTATTCTCACTATTTATTATTTAAGGTGAAAGAAAAAGTTATAGGTAAACGAATAAATAAAAGAGAAGAAATGATAGTGTTTTCTTGATCACAAATACTTCTATTATTTGGTACATACTCGTCATTAGGAAAACAAAAACAAAACTTTTAAAATATAAGGGGATTAAGAAGATATTGTTAGAAACGAAAGGAATCTACCTAGTTGCAAACATGTGATCATTCTGCTTTCCCTTGAATAGCTACGGCCGAACTCTGAAATGAGATAAACTCTGGGATGAGATATTTGTGTGGAAACAATGATATTCTTAGTTTGGGACATTGATATCACGCCTCAATACATGCAAAAACCATTTTAAATACAATTTAAATTGTTTTTAGTGAGGTATATCAAAAGTAAAAATAACTGTGAACCTGTGTAAACAATGATTGATGGAAAAGTTATAATTTGTTTAGATATCTTTTTGTCTTGGGGAAAAGTAGTACATTTGAAAGTGGAACCTAAAATCCGTTTTCACTACTGTTGGTATGCAACCAGAAGACAATATCTGTATAAAATTCAGTTCCGTAAAGTAGTGGTGGATCGATGAGAGGGAGGGTGTAGTAGTGGGGTAAACGCAGAAGGGTCGTAGCCAGCTCCACGTTTCAGACCAGTCGATGTCTGGCACCAATACGTTGTAAATAGTAAGCGTTTACACACGATGTTCTGTGTCTGTTTCTTTAAGGGAGAGTTTTTATGTTTGTGTGTGTCAAGGTTTTTATTTGTTCTTTAAGTGTTTCGACAAATTTTTTAAAGAATTGAGGAATTGAATAGTAAGTCTAAATATTATGAAGAAAAAAATATTTTATTTAATAAATTATATTTTTAATTTTATCTTACTAATGTAACAGGGAAATGACCTTTTGTTTCCTTTTTCAACAAATTTTAAAATAATTACCTAAATTTTTTTTCAACTTGAATTAAAATATGAAATAATTGTATTTAAATTTGTTTTAAATATTATTATTACAAAAAAATCAGCGTAGAAAATATATTAAACTCTTAACAGATAAAATACCTTTACATTAAGGTAGAAAATTAACACTGTAGACTCAGTAGTATGTCATGAACATTCGACGATTTATTTAAACCAAAAGGCAGTCGTACTTTGTAAATCTGCAACTTAAATATAACTATATTATACTTTTAAAATAACCTATTAACAATATTTATAAACCTAGGAAATATGTTAATTAAAAACTAGTTTTATTACTATGTTGATATTTGTTGTTAATAAACTATTATGTTTAAATGTACATAAGTATAATATATAGCAATTCTATAATCAGTATATTATTTGGCATTACAAGATTTTTTAATACTTAGTTTTCATCTTTAAAGTAAACATTAATAGAAGTTATTTTTTTTTACACACACACACACTCACACACACACACACACACACACACACACACACACACACACACACACACACGTGTGTGTGTAGTTTTAACATACATGTAAAAAAAATTGTTTTATATTGTAAAAAATTACGTTTAAAATTTATAAATTTAAAATAATTTGAGACATAACTTCAACAATGTTCCTTTACAACCCACGCTTCTTTTTAGAAAATATATTAGACTCAAATCTGTATAATAATGTTGTGTGCCAGACTTGCTTTGTATATCCTAGCTTTGGCATAACCTGTTCAGTTCGGATCTCATATGTGTTATTACGTACACAGAACAATGTGTTCTAGATAGTCCTGATAGATGAAGAGCGTCCGAAACGCGCCAACTGCAGAGGGGACAACTTGGAGAACATTTCCTCCATCCGATATGATCATTTTAATATTACTTAAAAGCTTTTATTTTTGCGTTTCTTTCTTGAAGAGAAACAGAAGTTTAAAGTTTTTTTTTGCTGTGGTTCCAGAAGTGTTTTTACCAGTAAAGGTTAATATTAGTGACTTCCTAGTAATATTTTTTACACGCATGTTTGATATTATCTGAGGGTATGGTTAAAGTTGGTTGTCTGAAATATGTAATCAAGGTATTAGGATAGGAGGACTAGTTCACAAAGTATAACCCTTTAGAAGTAAATTTGTAATACCAAACACCGTTTAACTTTATATAGTTTAAGGAAGTTCAACTACTATTTCAAAGATTAAAAATCTGTAGGTTAAAACGATAGTAATAGTAATTTCACAAAATTTGATAAAATGGCTAGAATAACTTTTTTAACATAAATATTAAAAACTAGAAAAATAAACTAATGAACAAAAGTTCATACACGTATTATTTAAATGTGTTACAAATAGTATTTACTCATAATACCTTTTCTCTCAAATGAAATCGTCATAATGTTTTCCATGTTTTGTTCTAAATGTATTAATTTTGATTACAAATGTAAGACTTCGATTACATGTTTACAGAATAAGCCAGTTTGCCAATCAGTACAGATATTAGTGATTCCACGAAATTTGCCAGCGCCTACAAAGCGCTTGTTGGTTGTATAATATGTTTCGTAACGCAAATTAAATAAAAGCTTTGTGCCACCTTTTATCACATTTATTGACGCCAAGTCACGTCCCCGCTTTTAATTACTCACTCTCGACATTGAAATGTTGGATTTCTCCAGCTCTCACGTTTGCAGGATGTATAGAAAAGGTAGAAATGACATTTAAAGCGTGTTCCTGTATAATTCAACTTTAATGCAATATTCTGTTGAATTTTATTTATTTTAGAAAAAGTAAGAAAATATAATTTAATTTAAACGGTTTATATCTTGAAACATCCCGTAAAAGCAAAGTTAATATTTTAAAATGTGTCTTAATTTTCAGTCTCAAAACCTTAAGTAAAACCTTTGTAAGTTCTAAGGTATACTTAAAGGTTTGCAAATATATAACATAGCTCTCCTCGCGTACGCAGTCTTGTTATAATATATAAGTATAAAACCATTTATATTGTTATTTAAATGTTTACAAAATTATTTCATTTTATAATATTATTTCTAGGATGATGGTGTATTCTATATACCTGAGTTAGGGTATCTGAATTCAACAGGCCTGAAACCGGTATTAGAACCAGTTTCAATTATATATCTTAAATGTATTTTTATAATATATATTATGCGGGATATATTACCAAACTGAATCTGTATTTGTAGGTATATTTAGTAAATTCTTTTTGCAATGTATGTTGAATGACATTCAATAAAATCAAATTGTGAATATTAATAATTTTTGGACCTACTGTTTTCTGAATTAAAAATATTTATGTATACGCCACTAACATACATATATATATATATCTACATACATATACATTGTTCTAAATATGGCAGCTTAAAGTAGTTAAATGAGCAAAATTTCATCGCTAAAAACAAATTGGAAATAGTTACAGTAGCTATCAACAGTAACGAAATTCAAAGTGTATTAAAATTCACACAAATATTAAAACAAACACGAGTAAATACAAAATAACTTGTTATTTTAACTCTTTATATATTAGCAAAAATGCGGAAGTTTTATGATAGATTTCTATTAATTGACAGGTCTATAATGCTAACCTGATATTAGACTTATTTGATTGACAAAAATATAATGACTTTAAAAATTTGTGTTCGTCTTATTATTAAAATCAAGGTATAGTTATGAGGAAAATCTACAATACTTACAAACATGTCAAAATTTGTATTGAAAGTCAAAACCTTGTGGTTCAGTCAGTGAAGGGGATTGGTATATAAATAATAGAGGAAATAAGCCACAAGTTCAGTAGATTTTAAAATATTTGTTTTAAACAGAGCAACTGTTTCACTTTGCTATAATAGTAGGGGAAAGAGGAGTTAGACAATAATCGTAGCCAGCGTAATAAATTGTGTACATGAATTTCGAATTAAATTATATCACTAGAACTATTTATGAGATTTAAAAGTACTGTGTCCAAATCATTCTTAGAATGTTGTATCTAAATCGCGGCCATCATTAGGTTATTATATACCTTATTCTATATAGAACTAGACGTTAATTTAACTGAGTCCTGTTGAGGTTTCCAATACATAAATGCTGAATATTCATTGTAAACAGTGTCATCTGCGGTTGTTTCCTCGTGGTAAAAGAACAACACTTGTCGTGACAAAGTGATAATTTGCTCTGTGACTGTCATGAAAATTGTTCATTCTGTCGTCTTGTAGATATTTTCCTCCAGATAGATTACAACAAGTGGTGCTAATTTGAACAGCCAAAACCTCGAAATGATTTTAGATAATAATTGCTAGCTACAAGTTGTCTTGAATTTTCTTTCAACAATGTGTTGCGATTTTTATGGAAGTCTTTAAGTTTTTGAAGAATTAAATATCTTTCACGTTTACATGAACTTTTATTCGAACATTCAAAATTTACCAATCCAATCAATTTTACAGCACCGAAGTTTTTATTTCGGTTGTTAGGCCTAGTTTTAAAGTCCTGTTTTATTTTGCTCTAAAACTGAAATTATAAGTATTATTAATGTTAATAGACAACTATTCATAGTTTATTATTGCTCTGGTTAATCAGGGATTATGGAAAGTAAAAAGTTTATTTAGAGCACAAAAGCAATCAAAAATACGCGTTACCTACTGAATATAACTAACATACTCCACGAAGAGAATCACCTGCCCAAGACAACTGATTAAATCACAGCCAAAACCGTTCTAATATCGGTCTACGTTCTTATTAAGAGTATCATAATTACCTGCCACTCCCAGTATCGCCACACTCCCCGTTGACGCGTTTCAGAGAACCTCCATCTGTCAGAAAATTTTATGAACTGTTCTTTTCTGCATCATGCAGGGAAGAACAGTTCATAAAAGGTTGTGACAGATGGAGGTCTTCCGAAACGTATCAACAGGTAGTGTGCAGATGCTGGGAATGGCAGGTAATTATGATACTCTTAATAAGAATATATATCCCAGCGGAAAAGTAGAAAATTATCAAAAGTCGGTCTGTGTTTATTTGCCGTTGTATTTATTTTTCAGGGATTATAATCTTTGCTTTATAATTTCTGAAGTAGTGGGTTTTATTGAGCTAGGTTGAATATAGGATCTACCTAGAACAAGTCATGTTAATTATAGGAATTATAAGTGATGTATAGGTAAGCGCAAATAAGCCGTATATCCACACACACACACACACACACACACACACACACACACATATATATATATATATATATATATATATATATATATATATACACGTTTATATTTGGTTGGTAAAGGTTATTTAGATTTTTTGGACTAGGAGGCTGACAGACTTACCTTGGTAATAGTCCACTCTGTAGTCTTGAAATAGAAACACATAAAAGCACTTAACCAATGAAATATTTCAACCACACAGTGGTCTTTGTCAATCAAAGAGAAAACACAAAATGAAATATAAAAAAATAAAAAAAAGTTTAAAAAAATAATTTTTTATTAAAATTTTGTTTTTCTTTTTTTTATTCTATCATATTTCATTTTGTGTTTTCTCTTTGTTTGACAAAGACCACTGTGTGGTTGAAATATTTCATTGGTTAAGTGCTTTTATATGTTTCTATTTCAAGACTACAGAGTGGACTATTACCAAGGTAGGTCTGTCAGTCTCCTAGTCCAAAAAATCTATATATATATATATATATATATATATATATATATATATATATATATATATAACAGTAAATTAGGTACAATAAATAATTTTTAAAATCTAAGCTTCCAATGATTTGAACCTGGATGGGCTTAAGTGGTCAGAGCGTCTACAATAAACTCCGTCTCTGTTGCGCTTGACTGATACTTTAGTTCACCCAAAGAAGATTATGTTAATATTGTATAAATATTGTGTAGATACATATTTAGTAGAGCTATATCTTCGAGCGAAGAAAAGGTAAAACACAATAAAAAAAAATCATTATTTATATCGTGTTATGAAATTTTAAACAGCACTTATCCTAATGCTTGTTGGAGGATAAGTGACGACTATTATTGTTATTTTATAAAACTTTATTTTACTCTTATTTAGTAAACCCAGCATCAAGTAATATAACTGCTTTTAATCGAAGTGATGGTAACCATATATCATTTCTCAGTTAAAACAAATAGCTTCTTATTTTAAACCTCCATTCCAATGGTACATTCTAAAGAAATACAAATGAACTATCATTTATTACAAGTTTATTAACCAAACTATTTTTCGCAGCCATTTAATCTTCTTTATTGATAGGCTTACCTCTGATGTAGATGTAAGCACGATCTAGATGGACTTGGTGTAATTAGAGTGACATGTTCCCCGAAACTAATGTGGGTAATAAATCAGTAACTAGTGAAAGTGAGAGAGTAATTTTATAATATTTACCTGTGTGAAGTGGTCTTACTATTTGTGTTGTAATTAACACTATACAACCGTTCTAAAGAAAAAATAAGCTTTTACAAATTTTAAAAGCTAAATCATGTACATTAAGTCGATTTTGCAATAACAGATACTATAAATTTCATAATTCAAATTTTATTGAAACAGTTTCATAGCAATATTCATTTTAAAAGCAAGACAAATAACCCACTAAAGTGAAAATATTAACACATTGTAAGAATAAAAACTACTAATGTGTTTTAAATTAAAAGAAATGCCTTTTAATGAGCCAATAGTACAAAAATAAAGTTTGCTGTAAAAAATAAGATTTCAAAAATACTTTATATTATTACAAGATAGTAATTTTTTTAAACATTGGTATCAGTAAAACAGACAAAGTTAAGAAAAAATTGAAGTTATTTAAATAATAAGCCAAAACTGCTGCTGTTGTTTTGCTGATTTCTAATATTTTTTTTGCTTTTGTTTTGCTAATCATACGAGTTATACAACAAAATGTTTTCAATAAAACTTTTAAAACGTTAAAACAGGAATAAAACTATCACTAGTTATTGGAGTATTTTTAAGCTTCAGTTGCTGTTTTTTTTGCAACAAAAATACCCAATTTACGGAACCTAAATTTTGATTTACGACTTCCCAATAACTGTTTCGTAACTTTGATGCGACATTAAGGGTTAATTCTACAGATATTTCTCCTTAATTATAAATTGTTTGATTATAAACTTTTTTTATGTATAAATGGGAAACATTTTGCAGACTATGACGTAATCAATAAACACCTCAACATCAATACATGGTGACGTATTGGATGTGACGTCTCCACCGGCGTTGCTATGGCAAACGGTTTTTAAAAATGCAATAATTGCACGTCACAAGGAAATACTTCACATACCAAAAGCTTAACTGCAGGGCGGCCTCTAACGACAACGTTGTAGTAAATAGCAATCTAGGGTTTTTGCATTAAACACTTCAATTAAATAACGACATTTAGGATCCTATTTTGATCAAATAATTAAAAACATACATATTTTAAAATACACAACAGCCTTGTATAGAACATAATTTTATAAATTTTCGAGATTGGAAGCCTAAAACAATTGCAAATTGGTATAAAGGGAATGTTAAAAGAGAGTTTTAGTTAGACGTTTATACACAAATTTACAAACTGATGTTTATAACATATTTGTGCAACGTTAGCTTATTTTGTAGTCTATAATGTATTTGTAATTTTGTTATAATACACATCTATATACATTTAAACACATGTATATTACTGAGTGTGTCCATATTTTTAGTATCGTTGTATCATTTGATTTACAACCAATATTTGGGTATACGTAAACACCTAGTACTTATACTTTTATATACTCCTTGTTATAAAAATTATAACACGTCTATAGTTAACACATACGATTTATATGCTTGAGATTGAATTGAATTTATATTTTGATCAATTAGGCTGATAAAAATTTATATGTTTCTTTTAGGCGTTTATAATGCTACCTATATATAGCTGTATCGTACACGTTGACTCTTAAATTCCGAAGACAATTTCTTTCTTCATTAACTCTTTTTAAGATAAAAAGCCTTGACTTAGAGAAACGGATAAACGCCTCCGCCTAAGAAGACATTTACCTCACTAAGAAGGCAATTTATTTATTAGAAATTCCTAGGAAACACATTTCCACGTTGATTTATTTCTTATATAAACCCTTTTCAGCCATACGCGGATTTATCTGTCACCATTTGTAACAAGATCTATATCGCATGTCTCAATATAAGACTTTAACCTGTAATTCCTTGAAAGCGTGGCTTAAACATGATTTAATTATAAGATTTACACAGTAAGGTAACTGTTTAAAAGTGAGAAATTTTATAAAATGTTTTTTAAGTGAGATAACTTAGGGGCAAATATATTTAAACCTTAATGCGGTAAAAGTTAAAACGAGTAGGAAAACACACAGATCCTTTAATTTTCAATAAACACTTTATTGTTTTTGCTTAGAAGCATAAAAGCGTGCATTACGTTTAGTGCAGTGATTGCAATCATGGTATCTGTGTATCTATACACAGGAAGGTAACTAATGCACTCACATTTATACAGAGACCCTTCGGCATGTGTTAATCGCTCTACTTTATACTCTACTCTAATTTGCATTTTATAATTTCGCATTTCAAGTTATGTTGATGGTCTCAACCGCCGTTTCAAAAGGTTTTTAGGTTTTTAAGCAGATTTAACATCTATGTCCATCCTACAGCACTAATTAATCTTGTATTCACACCGATGCTTTCCAACGCTTGCTTCGTGATATTGGATAATACGGTTGCCTTCTGCCCATTAATTAAACACAAGTGCTCTGCCTTTTTTTTGTTTTTTCAACTGTAATGTAATTCCCGCCGTATAGCCAGCTTTAAATGCTCATATTTTGCTTTCCTTTAATTTCCTCTGATTTATGCTCTGAAATAAAAAATGAAAATGATATGATGAATGAATAAACAATGAAAATGTGGTTGTTCAGTAACGGATATATGCAAACGCAAACGACTAAGTTTCACAAGAACAAAAAGATTTTAGTCACGCAAAAACGACCTAAAGCAGAAGGAGGATGCAAAATATCCAGAGTGATGTAGCCGTATTTATAAAACGAAAACAAAATCTCTATATTGCACTATACTAATTTATGATACATCTCATAAATTGGTGAGGTAAAATTAAGTTGGGGCAGTTGGGGAGGCCTTTATAAAAAATTAATTAAGAAATTCGACGAGACAGGTACAAAACGAAATATATAAAGAAAGATATATAAGACAATGATATAAAGCATTATATCTTATAGGTATTATAGGCATTATGTCTTATATATACAAAGCATTATATCTTATATGTATTATAGGCATTATATCTTATATATACAAATCATTATATCTTATAGGTATTATAGGCATTAGGCATTATATCTTATAGGTTTTATAGGCATTATATGTTATAGGTATTATATACATTATATCTTATAGGTATTATACTTATTATATTTTATAGGTATTATAGGTGTTATATGTTATAGGTATAATAGACACTATATCTTATAGGTGTTATAACTTATAGCTATAATAGACATTATACCTTATAGGTGTTATATCTTATAGGCATTATATCTTATCATATATACAAAGCAGTATATCTTATCTTTGTAGTACTTCGCAATACTACAGAGCAGTGAGGAGATATACGGTATTAAACGAAGACTTAAACTTTATAATGAGGAAATACTGTCATGAAACAAGAAAAGAGTTCAAAGTATTATGATCGAGTGAAGAGTAAGGTCCAATGAGAAAGCAGAAGAGATCCGAGAGGTAATGAAATAGAACCTATCGAAAAGTGAAAAGTAAACTTTAAAGATTGA
Organism: Prosapia bicincta; assembly: GCA_036971475.1. Lineage (NCBI taxonomy): Eukaryota > Metazoa > Arthropoda > Insecta > Hemiptera > Cercopidae > Prosapia > Prosapia bicincta. The sequence continues at coordinate 189,259,124 of JBAIZL010000004.1, read as the reverse complement.
CAAGATGGAGGAATTGAAATGTTTGGTAACAAATGTAGAATAGTATCAACTATATTTATCCATAACTTGTTATAGATAAATTTCCATAAAGAAAAATCTTTCATGTGTTTTAACATATTAGAAATATTCGTATTCTCGTTGCATTAAACCTACTTTATTAGCATAATTAATTATATTCTCCTGTTGTATTAACTAATAATGGGCGTCTACAGAGATTCATCACTTCATTTTTTTAATTGTACTTAATTTTATCTACCCCTTTCCATCGTCCTTCTTAGAAACGGATGAAGTATTTTTGGCGCCGGTAGAGAGTAGGTCTACGACTATGGTTAACGTCTGCTATGATCTCTGAGAGGTTTACCTTTGGCAGTAAAATTTATATCCGTACTCATTTCTACCAATAGTAACAATTCTCCCATCTCTTTCTAAAAAACAGCAATTTAAGACAGTATTAGGCCACAGTGTTTAGAGAGATATAGAAGAATTCAATTTACAAGGATTTTGAAATACTTACAAAGATTGGAACGCTCTACAACTCAGTTATAATAACCGATTACACCGCCCGCAGTATTACCTGACCTTTTCAAATCTACTTTATTTTCTGTAAGCAAACAAATACTTAAATAGAATACTTTTACCAAATATTTTCATCATTAGAGATTTCACGATCCTATTGAATAAACAAATCATCAATGAATGAAACAGGTTTAAAGAATACCACTAATTTCATATTAAAGATCCAATTGAATATTTATTTTTTAAATTGGATTAAAAATCCAATTAAATATTTATAAAAAATCTGTTCACAAGAAAGAAGAAGCGATTCGAAGGTAAAAATTTGAAAAGAATAAACGAAAGTGCGTGTAAAAAGATGAATATATTTTTAAAAAAATAACTGGAGAAATATAAGCATTTTTGCAGTATTGACTCCGTTCTTCGTCTCGTAGGGCCGGTCAGCAGCCCTGGCCTTACAGTAAGGTCGAAAGGATTTTGCCTCTGTCTGAGGCCTGAGGCTAGTCACCCGGATTTGAGGTTGGATTCGTGGGTTCGTGGTTTAAATTTTCCCGACTGGAGACTCTTCTCATTAGGATTATCTTAATATTCTTTGACAAGGAGACAAGACGTGAGACAAATACTTTTTTATCGCCTATATTTTTCCCGCCATTTTTCTTTCTTCCTTCTTCAATTTTAAACAACACCCACTGAATAAAAATACTCTATAGATTTAAAATATTTATAAAAAAATATGTATGCATATATTAGTAAAGAAATATTAGAATATTTACGCCTATTATACCCCAGTCACGCTATTTATAAGGTTATGAGAAATAGAAACTGAACAATTAAGTTCTTATTTAAGAAATTAAGCAGAATATTCATGGCTGATTAGGCGGCGTAAAATGTAAATGATAAATCGAAAATAAAGTTACTTCTTGTGTTTTTTCTTCATACATATTCAATGAGCTCAGCCCTGCGGTGGTGTTGATAAATGTTTAAATACCCTCTTGATTACTAAAATCTTAACTGTTAAGAATTTATAAGCACACGACCTAAATGAAACCTTGTGGGTTTATATTGAAATGCACTTTAGAATTCATCAACAGTTGTTATTGAGAAATGAAGCTCATTGAATATCCCAGGAATCTCAAGACGTGGGTGTATTAGTTTATATAAATGAAATCCTTTGATCCCAAATAAATCTTTTCATTAAAACCTTTATGTACATTTTAGTTGTAAAACAATCATATTCAGAGGAAATTATTACAATAAACATTAAAAAAAATTGGAATAATCGTTTATTTTTGTAATGCGTTCTTCTCAGGAAGAATTGTTTTGTAATTGAAATTTACATAAAGGTTTAAATGGAAAGTTGTATTTCTGGCTAGCAGATGTTATTGATTTAAATGGAAAATTAAGCTACAGTTGCTTGAAGTAATTAGAAAAGGCATTAGTCAAAGAATTAATGATAAACACAAAACTACGCTACACAAATAATAACAAAATGCATTATTTACAATATCGTATAAGATTAAACCTATAGTTACATATCTAACGTCCAAGAAATATCTTTATAATAAAGGAATAAAGACATATCTACATTTGGATGTCCAAGTCCTCATTATCAAATTATGTGAGTACCCAAGAGTTTAATCCTATACAACTTCTTTTGCTAGATTGTAATAAGACCCTCTGATGGTGATGACATGGTCATCGAAATGTACGTAAGGGTTTAATCTTAAGTAACTTGTTTAATTTGTTATTTTTGTGACATTGGGGTTCTTTCCAATATTTTCATTGTATTACAATAACAATTGTTTAATTTGCCACCTAATGTTTACTGCTGTTTTTTCGTAATGTTTACTGCTCCTTTAGCCTGGTTTTAGCTTACTTTAATTACCATAGCGATGACGATAATGTTCAATTAAATGTTTACTGCTCCTTTAGCCTGGTTTTAGCTTACTTTAATTACCATAGCGATGACGATAATGTTCAATTAAATGTTTACTGCTCCTTTAGCCTGGTTTTAGCTTACTTTAATTACCATAGCGATGACGATAATGTTCAATTAAATGTTAACTGCTCCTTTAGCCTGGTTTTAGCTTACTTTAATTACCATAGCGATGACGATAATGTTCAATTAAATGTTTACTGCTCCTTTAGCCTGGTTTTAGCTTACTTTAATTACCATAGCGATGACGATAATGTCCAATTAAATGTTTACACGTAATACATAAAGACTATAACGTACTGAACTGGTTTAGCTTGCATCGCACAGTGGTGCTTTTGTCTTGCACTCTGCAATGTCCTTCCACTCTTCTCTCTGTTGCAATACATATGTTCGCGGACTACCTCGTTTAAAGCTACGACCTTTCACCGGTCTCAAACGGATTTTTTAAAAACATATTTATGTATTTAGTATATATATATTAGGAGTAAAGGACATAGCAAACATGTAAACATTTTTTTATAGTAGCGCTTAATTTGATATTAAATTAGTAGGCCCGTTTCAGATGTAACCGTATATCCCTTTGCCAATTCGGACGTCATGGCCAAGCTGTATAAGCACATATAACAGACCATCAAGATAATCCCCAAAACATAACCTAACTAATACATTACGCAAATAAAATTACAAATAGTCTACTCTATACACTGCATCATAAATAACAAATGTCTTGGAGGATAGCGAAAGTGTACCTATCATTACAAGAAATAAAAACATTGAGTAGAAAAAAATGATATTTTATGCTATCAAAGTAATTTTCATGTTCATTGACGAAGCGCTTTATTGCTAAAATCAATCCCGAATGTAAAATGCCCTTTAAGAAATTCAAATCAATAGCTCCGCCTCGTGTTTCCACTGTTATTATTGTATTGTTGTCACCGGTAGTCAAGGTAACGTCCCAGTTGCAATCATTCCTAGGGCCGTTCAACTCTCGCAAAATTTGTGTCAGCTGATTTAAATCTGGTTGATAATCATGTTATTGCAGGTAGTTTGTTCCTGATTGAATATATAGAGCTTAAGTAGGCCTTTAAACCAATGCGTGCTGGTTTTTTGGGGAATTTTAAAATAATTTCTGTCGTTAAAGTGTTCGAGAAACTTTGACAGAACCGGCTCTCAATTGTAACTTTGTATGATGTACATTAACCTGATTGGCTTTCTATTGCAGATAGTATGTTTCTGATTGATTATTTAGGGTTACGTAAGTCTGTTTTAACATTTCGTAGTGTTTTGTTTGGAAATGTTAATGGAATTTCTGTCGTTGAAGTGTTTGGAAAACTTTAACTAGCTCTCAATTGTAGCTTTGTATGATGTACATTTGCCTGATTGGGTTCTATTGCAAGTCCTGTAGTTTGTTTCTGATTGATTATTCACAGTTTACGTAAGTCTGTTTTACATATAGTTGTGTTTTATTGGGGAATGTTAATAGAATTTCTGTCGTTAAAGTAGGCTATTCGGAAAACTTTAACTAGCTCTCAATTGTAGCTCTGTATGATGTACATTTGCCTGATTGGGTTTCTATTGCAAGTACTGTAGTTTGTTTCTGATTGATTATTCGCAGTTTACGTAAGCCTGTTTTACATTTAGTTGTGTTTTATATGGGAATGTTAATAGAATTTCTGTCGTTGAAGTATTCGGGAAACTTTAACTAGCTCTCAAATGTAGCTTTGTATGATGTACACTTGCCTGATTGGGTTTCTATTGCAAGTACTGTAGTTTGTTTTTGATGGATTATTTACAGTTTACGTAAGTCTGTTTTACATTTAGTTGTGTTTTATAGGGGAATGTTAATAGAATTTCTGTCGTTGAAGTATTCGGGAAACTTTAACTAGCTCTCAAATGTAGCTTTGTATGATGTACACTTGCCTGATTGGGTTTCTATTGCAAGTACTGTAGTTTGTTTTTGATGGATTATTTACAGTTTACGTAAGTCTGTTTTACATTTAGTTGTGTTTTATAGGGGAATGTTAATAGAATTTCTGTCGTTGAAGTATTCGGGAAACTTTAACTAGCTCTCAAATGTAGCTTTGTATGATGTACACTTGCCTGATTGGGTTTCTATTGCAAGTACTGTAGTTTGTTTTTGATGGATTATTTACAGTTTACGTAAGTCTGTTTTACATTTAGTTGTGTTTTATAGGGGAATGTTAATAGAATTTCTATCGTTGAAGTATTCGGGAAACTTTAACTAGCTTTCAATTGTAGCCATGTATTATGTATATTTGCCGGATTGGGTTTCTATTGCAAGTACTGTAGTTTGTTTCTGATTGATTATTCACAGTTTACGTAAGTCTGTTTTACATATAGTTGTGTTTTATTGGGGAATGTTAATAGAATTTCTGTCGTTAAAGTAGGCTATTCGGAAAACTTTAACTAGCTCTCAATTGTAACTTTGTATGATGTATATTTGCCTTATTGGGTTTCTATTGCAAGTACTGTAGTTTGTTTCTGATGGATTATTCACAGTTTACGTAAGTCTGTTTTACATTTAGTTGTGTTTTATCGGGAAATGTTAATGGAATTTATGTAATTGAAGTATTTGGAAAACTTTAACTAGCTCTCAATTGTAGATCTGTATGATGTACATTTGCCTGATTGGGTTTCTATTGCAAGTACTGTAGTTTGTTTTTGATGGATTATTCGCAGTTTACGTAAGCCTGTTTTACATTTAGTTGTGTTTTATCGGGAAATGTTAATGGAATTTATGTAATTGAAGTATTTGGAAAACTTTAACTAGCTCTCAATTGTAGATCTGTATGATGTACATTTGCCTGATTGGGTTTCTATTGCAAGTACTGTAGTTTGTTTTTGATGGATTATTTACAGTTTACGTAAGCCTGTTTTACATTTAGTTGTGTTTTATCGGGAAATGTTAATGGAATTTATGTAATTGAAGTATTTGGAAAACTTTAACTAGCTCTCAATTGTAGCTCTGTATGATGTACATTTGCCTGATTGGGTTTCTATTGCAAGTACTGTAGTTTGTTTTTGATGGATTATTTACAGTTTACGTAAGTCTGTTTTACATTTAGTTGTGTTTTATAGGGGAATGTTAATAGAATTTCTATCGTTGAAGTATTCGGGAAACTTTAACTAGCTTTCAATTGTAGCCATGTATTATGTATATTTGCCGGATTGGGTTTCTATTGCAAGTACTGTAGTTTGTTTTTGATGGATTATTTACAGTTTACGTAAGTCTGTTTTACATTTAGTTGTGTTTTATAGGGGAATGTTAATAGAATTTCTATCGTTGAAGTATTCGGGAAACTTTAACTAGCTTTCAATTGTAGCCATGTATTATGTATATTTGCCTGATTGGGTTCTATTGCAAGTACTGTAGTTTGTTTCTGATTGATTATTCACAGTTTACGTAAGTCTGTTTTACATATAGTTGTGTTTTATTGGGGAATGTTAATAGAATTTCTGTCGTTAAAGTAGGCTATTCGGAAAACTTTAACTTGCTCTCAATTGTAGCTCTGTATGATGTACATTTGCCTGATTGGGTTTCTATTGCAAGTACTGTAGTTTGTTTTTGATGGATTATATACAGTTTACGTAAGTCTGTTTTACATTTAGTTGTGTTTTATAGGGGAATGTTAATAGAATTTCTATCGTTGAAGTATTCGGGAAACTTTAACTAGCTTTCAATTGTAGCCATGTATTATGTATATTTGCCTGATTGGGTTCTATTGCAAGTACTGTAGTTTGTTTCTGATTGATTATTCACAGTTTACGTAAGTCTGTTTTACATATAGTTGTGTTTTATTGGGGAATGTTAATAGAATTTCTGTCGTTAAAGTAGGCTATTCGGAAAACTTTAACTAGCTCTCAATTGTAGCTCTGTATGATGTACATTTGCCTGATTGGGTTTCTATTGCAAGTACTGTAGTTTGTTTTTGATGGATTATATACAGTTTACGTAAGTCTGTTTTACATTTAGTTGTGTTTTATAGGGGAATGTTAATAGAATTTCTATCGTTGAAGTATTCGGGAAACTTTAACTAGCTTTCAATTGTAGCCATGTATTATGTATATTTGCCGGATTGGGTTTCTATTGCAAGTACTGTAGTTTGTTTTTGATGGATTATTTACAGTTTACGTAAGTCTGTTTTACATTTAGTTGTGTTTTATAGGGGAATGTTAATAGAATTTCTATCGTTGAAGTATTCGGGAAACTTTAACTAGCTTTCAATTGTAGCCATGTATTATGTATATTTGCCTGATTGGGTTCTATTGCAAGTACTGTAGTTTGTTTCTGATTGATTATTCACAGTTTACGTAAGTCTGTTTTACATATAGTTGTGTTTTATTGGGGAATGTTAATAGAATTTCTGTCGTTAAAGTAGGCTATTCGGAAAACTTTAACTAGCTCTCAATTGTAACTTTGTATGATGTATATTTGCCTTATTGGGTTTCTATTGCAAGTACTGTAGTTTGTTTCTGATGGATTATTCACAGTTTACGTAAGTCTGTTTTACATTTAGTTGTGTTTTATCGGGAAATGTTAATGGAATTTATGTAATTGAAGTATTTGGAAAACTTTAACTAGCTCTCATTTGTAGATCTGTATGATGTACATTTGCCTGATTGGGTTTCTATTGCAAGTACTGTAGTTTGTTTCTGATTGATTATTCGCAGTTTACGTAAGCCTGTTTTACATTTAGTTGTGTTTTATAGGGGAATGTTAATAGAATTTCTGTCGTTGAAGTATTCGGGAAACTTTAACTAGCTCTCAAATGTAGCTTTGTATGATGTACACTTGCCTGATTGGGTTTCTATTGCAAGCACTGTAGTTTGTTTCTGATTGATTATTCACAGTTTACGTAAGTCTGTTTTACATATAGTTGTGTTTTATTGGGGAATGTTAATAGAATTTCTGTCGTTAAAGTAGGCTATTCGGAAAACTTTAACTAGCTCTCAATTGTAACTTTGTATGATGTATATTTGCCTGATTGGGTTCTATTGCAAGTACTGTAGTTTGTTTCTGATTGATTATTCACAGTTTACGTAAGTCTGTTTTACATATAGTTGTGTTTTATTGGGGAATGTTAATAGAATTTCTGTCGTTAAAGTAGGCTATTCGGAAAACTTTAACTAGCTCTCAATTGTAACTTTGTATGATGTATATTTGCCTTATTGGGTTTCTATTGCAAGTACTGTAGTTTGTTTCTGATGGATTATTCACAGTTTACGTAAGTCTGTTTTACATTTAGTTGTGTTTTATCGGGAAATGTTAATGGAATTTATGTAATTGAAGTATTTGGAAAACTTTAACTAGCTCTCATTTGTAGATCTGTATGATGTACATTTGCCTGATTGGGTTTCTATTGCAAGTACTGTAGTTTGTTTCTGATTGATTATTCGCAGTTTACGTAAGCCTGTTTTACATTTAGTTGTGTTTTATAGGGGAATGTTAATAGAATTTCTGTCGTTGAAGTATTCGGGAAACTTTAACTAGCTCTCAAATGTAGCTTTGTATGATGTACACTTGCCTGATTGGGTTTCTATTGCAAGCACTGTAGTTTGTTTTTGATGGATTATTTACAGTTTACGTAAGTCTGTATTACATTTAGTTGTGTTTTATAGGGGAATGTTAATAGAATTTCTTTCGTTGAAGTATTCGGGAAACTTTAACTAGCTTTCAATTGTAGCCATGTATTATGTATATTTGCCGGATTGGGTTCTATTGCAAGTACTGTAGTTTGTTTCTGATTGATTATTCACAGTTTATGTAAGTCTGTTTTACATTTAGTTGTGTTTTATAGGGGAACGTTAATTTAATTTCTGTCGTTGAAGTAGGTTATTCGGAAAACTTAAACTAGCTCTCAATTGTAGCTTTGCATGATGTACATTTGCCTGATTGGCTTTTTATTGCAAGTAGTTTTCTTGTGATTTATTATTTAGGGTTACGCAAGTCTGTTTTAACATTTCGTAGTATTTTGTTTGGAAATGTTAATGGAATTTATGTCGTTGAAGTGTTCGGAAAACGTTAACTAGCTCTCAGTTGTAGGTTTGTATGATATACATTTGCCTGATTGGCTTTAAATTACAGATAGCTTGTTTCTGATTGATTATTTTTATGTTACGCAAGTCTGTTTTAACATTTCGTAGTGATTTGTTGGGAAATGTTAATGGAATTTCTGTCGTTGAAGTGTTTGGAAAACTTTAACTACCTTTCAATTGTAACTTTGTATGATGTAAATTTGCCTGATTGGCTTACTATTGCAGGTAGTTTGATTCTGATTGATTATTACGAATTACGATGCAATTCATAATTTTTGGGGACTTCTAAAAGAGTTTCTGTACTTTAACTAGCTCTGATTTTTAGCGTTTAATGTATATTCGCCGGATTAAATTCGCATGTATTTGAAAAAAACTTCTCTTTTGTTCTTCCAACGCCAACGTATACTTTAGGAAGATGCTGTACGCAATTGTGAGTTGAAATAATGGAATCACGTTAATTCACAATTATCACTGAGGAGTCTTAAGTAGAAGATAGAATATAACAACTTTGGAGGGCGTCATATTTTTACCCACGCTGGAACGCCAGTGGCAGCAATATTCGCAACTGGTTTTTATATAATACTGTATGTTCTAAGCTCTTCTTATAGTTTTACATTCCGTAAACATTAATTTCTTCTTTTCGCTTCTTTTAAAGTACTGTCTCATGTCAGATTGATAAATTGTCACAGATGGTAGATATGGTGGTAAGTTCACACCTCAAAATCTTCAAATAATATCAACGTTTTTTGTTAATGCATACGTCTCGATACCGTAGAATAACATTGGATGTACATAGCCCCTCACAAAGAAACCTCCTGTCGAGTAAACCCATCGTCTGCTACTTGTTGTCACACAACACAGTTAAAACATTTGGTAATGTTAAAGATCTAGAAACAGTTTGCAGTAGCTTCCAGGACTCAGATATAGCTAAAGAAAGATATGAGTAAAGACAGAGAAAATCATTAAATCTGTATGTTTAAGATGGAGACGGTGACTCCTATTAGGCACAAACGTTCATTGTTAGTTTACACCGTTATGAAGATAGCACTACCAATAAGGACGTAACTAGATTAAGGCTTTGTACGGAATTTTGGGTCAAACTGGGGTATACTTTGAGGTAGTTAGATTCTAGAGTAAAAACTAAAAAGCTAACAGGTTAACGGTAACTACTTCACATAGGTAGTTTTTTATCTTTTATTTCAGTTTATATTTCAAATAATTTTAGAACGCAATATATTCAAAAACTCTTTAATTTGATAAATTAAATATATGATTTAATACTTGAGTTGTTTTAATTACTCATCTGTTACTTATATTTTTTCGATATTTTTCATCAGTTAATAGACATATTACTTTACATTTTAATAAAGAATTCGATATACCTGAGTATTGGTATTCCAGATTTAGATTTAACAAGGTTTATTGTGTATTTGAAATTACGGCCCTTTTAGTTAAATTAAATTCGTTTTTTAGACATTTTTTAGACATCTATACAAATCTTTTAACTACATTTCCTTTCATATTTTCCCCTTATGTCAGTCAAGTCAATACTTTCAATTACATTAAGAAAATTAAAACGTACCATTGCAGAGGTTGATAAATTACTTGTCTGGACTAAGCATTAGTTTAATGCTTCTACTTTCAAGGGTGGGTGATCTCTTACTGCGGTTTTCCGATCATCTCATGCGTCCATTTTGTCAACATGTTGGAAATTACATTGTTTTTCCCATTAGTATTTATCAATCCTGTTACTTCCTACAAACTTCTGATTTCCCGTCATTGGTAACGTGACTATAGAGACTACCACAAGAAACTGAGAGATTTAAACAATGTACTACGATGATATTTTAAATTTTACGTGACTGATAGTTTTTGCCAGTCAAAAACTTGAGTAACTTAAAATATTTAGAAACCTGAATATTTTTTAAAAAAGTCCAAAGAACGAGAAAAAAGATTTCCAGGTTAAACCTAAAATGGGAGAACAATGTTAACGAATGTTAAGTGCAACGTGTGGTCTATACAAGAAAAGAAAAATTAGACAAAAGAAAAAAACTAAGATAAAGAAAACAATTACAAAGTCATGATCATAACTGGGCAATTCAATAATTCCACATGATGAAGTAAAGAATGATGGATTCATATAATAATATAGACTTTATTCCCAAGGTTAACCTTTATAATTTCATTGTTCACCTTATTATTTCATAATATGCTAAAACGTTTTCTTGCAGCTCAATTGTTTTATGTGTTAGCGTATGAATGTATAAACAAAAATGTTTAAAACCTCAAGTTTCCAAAGAAGATGCTTGCGGGCGATAGCAATCAAATTTAATAGATAATTATATTTAAAATTTGTTCGTTTGTCGTAAAAAAAGACAGAAGACATAAACGGAATTAGGCCTACATCGGTTTACAAAAAATTTAAACAATTTTAATAAGACCTACTAGAAGCAAAAATGTATTTAAAATTTAAAAAACTAAAGAGGAAATTGGAATAAAAATCTGTGATCTGTATTATTGAAAATACGTTTAATGTTGTGTAACTTAAACTGAAACAATATATGTTTGAGTACATTTTTCTGCCACTCATAAATTTTCAATATTCTCTTCAGTTGATGCGTTTCGGATTAACTCCATTTTCAAAAGTTCAATAGTACTTCGAAGTATTATTGAAGTTTTGAAAATGGAGTTAATCCGAAATGCGTCAACAGAAGAGAATATTGAAAAGTTAGGAATGGCAGAAAAATGTACTCAAACCTATAGAAATATTCCTAACAGAAATGAAGATGAGTATATTGATAATTTAAACTGAAACAATGTGAGAAGTTTATTTTTATACTTATCTTATAAAAAGAAAAGGCTTTAGGTCACAAGATAGACTCGGTTCACTTTTGTCATTCACTATTTAGTTGTTTTTAAAATTATACTTGAGGTTTCTAGTTAAAAATGCGTACATTTCAAGTGGAAATTACGAAATGTATTAAATCACAAACTACAATGAGTAAATCTCCGAAAATATATTTGAATAATAAGTTGAAGTGAGAAAAGTATTATGAAATTATTAAAAAGTTTATTTTAGAGTGAACAATATTGTAGGCTATCATTAAGTAATAACTATTATAAAATTATATTCTAAAGGTGTTTTAAAAAGAAATATTAATAGGAAATTGACATGATTTGTTTATAAAGTAATCACATTGAAAAAGTGGATCGAGTACATCGCAACCATGCAACATTTATACACTCTCGTTTCAGGTTTTTCTGTTTGACTGGTAATATCGATGAATAGACAAACAAATGGTGACGTTCGTCATGCAATTGCGTTGTTGGATAGTGCAGGAAAATAATTTTCTCAAAAATAAATCCTACAAACTTTTGACTCCAGAATAGGAATGTAGAGACGTTTGTTATTTTCCAAGAAAATGCTTTTGCAATTGGACAAATTTCGTCTTAAATGCATTAATGAAAATATAAATTATAATATTTTAAGTGTATGTCATTTTACAAAAACTTTCAATTTTTAGCCTTATTTGTTTTAGGAGATCCAGATAGGTTCTACGGACAATCCCCAAAAAAGGGTTGGAAGAACTTATATACACTTTCATACACATACAAACACACCTCACATACAGACACATACACTCACACATATACATACATACGCACACAAGCGCGCGCGCTTGTACACACAAACACACACACGCACACACGCTTAGACTGTGTGTAATAAATGTCAAGTTTTAAATCATTGTTTGCTTCCATTTACAGCACAAGCAGAAATGTCCTGTTTTATTCGGTTAATTCAGTTTTTAATTAATAACGTTAATTTACTCATAAGTAGAAAAATGAAGTAAATTCGTCATGTTACGAGTTAGGGTTTAAAAGTTCTATGTGAAATGGTGAGAATATATTAGTTTTTATATTTCTAGTTAGTGAAATAAACCATTTAGAATTTTTTCGTAATTCTATATCGACCATTAAAAGGACTTATTTCGTCCATGGACACTATTAAGTACAAAGTCAGTACGGACGTAAAAAAAACATATTTAAAATTAGATACACAATTATTACATATCAATGACCCGTACTTGCAGGAACATTTGTATGATAAAAGAACCTTTTAACACTTTTGTTAGTAAATGACAGCCTAATTCGAGATACTATCCTACTTATACAGAAAACAAACCAAAGTTTTATCGGAAATGGAAAGATTTGGCAGATAATAATAATGACGTTGACCTTGAACCAACAGCTGATATATAAACCATATTCTTGATTTAAGCCATATTCTTGATTTAAAATCATATTACACCAATTTAAATGTTTGAGATGGCAACCCATAAGTTCCAATACAATAATATTTAAATTTATGTATAGAGAAAAAATGTTTTATTTAAAAAATTATTTTACAAATGTTTTGTTGAGTGTGTGTTCTAGTTGTGCCTGTTTGGTCAACGGTTGCACTGGTTTATATTCAAGTTGTGGAATTTACATAAATTATGCTGATAAAAGTGTCCTTTAAAGTTTTCAGTGTAAAGAATGAATTTAAACTAAAATAAATATAAAGATATTTGTGTGGTACTATCAAATATCTAATAAGTACTCTTACAATTATTCTGAATGAAATGAAATACGCAACGGAGGAATCACCAAGCTCCAAATCTGTTTATTACAACCATTTTTTAAAAATCAGTATGTATTCCTGAAGCTTTTAAAATCTATGCTCTTTTCAACAACGCATTTTTATACACAATAATACCAACACGCTTCCCCTATTTATAATGTTTGACCTAATGCCTATCTGCGGTTTATATAAAGCTCGGTCTCTAATTAAGGGCTTGACATTTTAGTCTCACTCATCCCTCTGCCCTATAAACATTCATCCCCTAGTCAATTTTATCATTTCTTGAAACGTGTTTGGAATATGGTTTGATAACATGCCAAAATATGTCCGATTTGATGTTTTATTAGGTTAAAAATATCTGATAAATATAATTGTCAAGTCACATTAATTTATACTTCATTCGTAGACCAGAGAGATTTAGCGATATAATTATAAACCTTTCAATTATATTGGTTTGGGTGTTTTTATTGTTGTTAGCTGATGGGTGCTAAATTAATATTGTTCGTTATAATATGTGTAGATGATTGTACGTTTTGCAATGTATACTGTGTTCTCTATTTATTTCATTTTAAAAATATTCCTGTGGGAGTATTTGTGAACACATATTATACAACATTCGAAACATTTTTTTATAATCGAAATAAGAAATTTTGATGTTATGATCAACAGAAATAAAAGGAACATAATGAATAATATCAAGCAATGTATAAATGTTTATTAAAATTGTTTGATGATGATCACTGAAAGGCTTTTCATAAATGTTATCTACTGAGCTCATCTAGATATCCTGCTCCACAGAACTAAACTGTTAAACATTACCCTACATTTGGAAATCATCTAGGTAAAAGCATTTACTTTTGGGAAAATTTGTTTTTGACAAATTTCTTATTAATCTTGCTTTTCCTATTCAAATATAATAAGAAGGTTGTTTTAATGTAAAAAGAAAGAAAAGTTCAAGCTCGGATATTCACCTCAAAAGTAATTTGTATGCTAATTCTTTAATCGATTCAATGACTTTGCAGTTTTTACCACTTGGAATATTATGTTTTATTATATTTTTGTTTTGTCCTGCCAAATAGGTTTTGGTATATACTACGTTTTAAATTTTAAAACATTAAGAATCCCTGAAAGTAACATTATAGAATGTTTATTTATTATTTCATCTCATTTAAATTATAATATTGACAACAAAGATCGCCGGCTTTAAGCTTAGTATCTAGCCGGGCAATATTTCTTTCAGCGTCGTAGTAAGACTAAATTATTTAGAATGGGTTTACCATTATTAAAACCATCAAACTGAAAAAAGGTCACTAAATACTTAATTTCAAACTTTTGAAATTAAAATTTAAAATTTTATAATTAGTTTTTAATACTTAAGTTTTTAAACTTTAGCACAGAACCTACAGATACATTTTTCTCACACGATTGAAATAAAATAACAGTTTTGCACTCACCAATGAATAAAAGAAAAACTATTTTTCTGCCCAGGTATGAGGAAAATAGTATACGCAACTGGGAAAGACAAATTATTTGAGAAAATAAAAATTTGGAACATTTTTCGAAGCCTACTCTCTACTGTTTGTACATTTTCTTTTGTTTTATTTCCTACAAATATTTTTTGAGTGAGTTTTATATAATTATGAAAACCTTTCAGCGCCGCTAAACAAATAGCGCCCTCGGGGGCCACCTGAGCTGGACTCCCCTCCTAGGAGCCGATACTGCCAATAAGAATTGATTAGCCTATAAATAATTTTAATGCATAATAAATTTTCCAATAATTCAATTAAATAAAATTGGGTCTCTTATTATGATCAGAGTATATATATATAAATATATATATATATATATATAAATATGATGTTGTATGTGTGTGTGTGTGTGTGTGTGTGTGTGTGTGTGTGTGTGTGACTCAACTCTTCTTAAATGGTTGGAAAAGATTTATATGAAATTTTGTGTGCGTTGGTAAGTTGATTAGAGCATGGTTCAGATTCACAATTTGATCCGGTAGGCAGCTCGACAATCGCGTTTTAGAAAATGCTACTACTTTTCTAACCAAACATTCAATCACTTAAACTGAAATATTAGATGAATTTATATAAACAATAAACATAGAACTGGACGTCTATGTTACAATGTAATATATACAATATATAGTAATGACCTAGACTTTCAGCTGAGACTTAAAATTAGTGAAAACATTATTTAATGCAACAATTTTTATATGTGTTTAGGCTAGTTTACTTTATATATGTCTTCAAGTTATATTAATTTATTTTACTTTACAGTATTACGTTAAAATACTATTGCATTGAAGATTTATTTAATTTATTAGTTAATACATATTTTAATTCATAAAATATTCTATATCTAAAAACTTTTTTTAATGTAATAAAATGAATTCTATGTTTTTTGTGTCAAGTATTATTTGAATGGAATAGATAAAGAATTAGGCTGTGTTGTTTGTTTTTGAGAAATATATAAGTTAGGTTATTTCTAAGCTTAAATCCTAGAAATACCTATTGTAATTTATATAGTGTCTAATCTATGATGCCGATTAAGTTTATATACATTGGGCTGTGACTTTAGTTGCTTTTCAAAAACGTTAAGGTATGGTTAGAATTCATGAATTCAGTTCTTTGTAAAACTTAAAAGAGAATAAGAATCGTATTTAGACACGTAATTATACAAAAATTCTTGAATAAATAAATAGAGTTGAAACAAACTTTGAAATATTTTATCAATGAACATAAAAAGGTATTTTCGTAAAAATTGCACAATTTAAAATGAATTTTTTCACAAGTCCGCTTGCTGTTCGTCAGTCGAAGATATTACAGTAACGCGTGACGGACGAGCAAGTACTTACATACTTTCACAGTGGAAGCTGTGAAACATTCTACTACGAAGCGACAACTATAAACTAAAAACGACCAACTATAGTGATATTAATTAATTTTTAACAATCATGATGTAATAATTCGCGATTTTGATTTTATAATAAAGGATATATAAACTTCTCCATTGATGATATAGGAAAAAAAATCATGCGCCTTTGATAATAGGAGGAAAGGTTTTTTAGTGAGATTTGGAGAAAATTTGAAAACAATAATTGATTTATTCAATTAGAACTTAAATATTTACTATTGGCATGGGTGAGTTATGTTTTATCAACATTAGACAAAAGGATGTGCAGGGGTATATTGATGTGGTAGTAAAAGAAAGAAGTACATAATAATGTGTTTCTAAATTATTATGAAATGTTAAAAAAAACTAAATAACTTGATTAGTGTGAAAACGAAAATAACAATTTTGCATTTATGGATACGTCACAAATAATTATGATCAAAACGTTAATAACGAGACAAAAGTAAAAAGTATCGCGACTACGTTTAACTATGGTAAAGATATGCAAATTATTTATCACTCTATTAGTATACTGCTGGTTATATCGAGGTTACAGAGTGTATAGCAATTAGTTTTCAATTTTCAGAGGCGAGTAAAAGGAGGAGAGATGGCGAGTGGTTTCTGTAGCGCCTTGATGGGTTTTAATCCTCAGATATTCATGAGCTTTGTGTGAGCCGTGATTACGTCTAGCCAGTCACATATTCCCACGACAGATCCATTGGTCTGTAGTGAGCGTTATGTTCATATTATTCCAAGACATTTCATATTTTGTATTAAATCTAAAATACATTACGAACTACAATTTAGAAATATTACTACATTTAATTAAATAATAAACTAATATTATCTAGTAATAATTTATTATAAGAAATGAAAAACAATAGAATAATAATGTCGACGAAAAATGTTTATGAAAATATTTAAATATAAATATAATTGAAGAACCTCCCACGGTATAGATTTGGTCTGTAAAATAATTTTCCTGAAGCCGTGTGCACATCTGTCAACGCTTCAACTCATTTCAACCCTTCCGAAATCCCTTGATCGCAGGTTGACTTTCATCATCAAAACGTTTTTTATTCATCTGAACAAACTGTTGTTTATTAATATCTTAACAAAGTAAACAGTTTTATTTTTACAAATAGAGCAACATGTCTCTGAACAAAGTCCGCTTTTGACGTCGACATTTTGCTTCCGGCAATAAGAGTAAAAACAATATTTGTTCCATTTAAAAATAAAATAGAGTCAATTGTAACTTTTTATTACGCTTCGTATAAAGGTTATAAGATATTACATATATTCGTGATCATTTTAAAATTCAAATTATGTTCAAGCAAATATGTATAGTTTTAATAACTATTTATTTATGTTAAAACTTATTTACAATAAAATAGGCAGTCGAACTTTATGAAAACGCAATGAGACGAAATGTCGTCGCTAAAGACACTAATGAAGATTATTTAGCACGGTAGAAAACATTGAAAAATAGTTTTTTTTTAATTCCAACAATAACGTTTCACAATTTATTTATAACTTTTTTAAAGTAATATTTGTTTTTGAAATAACGTAGTTTTTCTCTAGAAACTAAGCTGTATTGAAAATTTAGTTTTGCTATTAAATTTAATGAATGTAAATACATTTTTTTCAGATAGACCATCAGTTCTATGTTATTGAGATGAATAATAAAATATCAAGACCAATCTTCTGGTGATAGTAATAACTAAATAACTTTTACATGCCTTTTGTGAACGGACAATGGACGAAGAGGAAGAAGAAGAGGATAGAGCAGTAATAAAGAAAACAAGATCCAATGAAATGAAGAAACATAGGCACAAATACAAGAAACAATCAAGCAATAACTGTGTGAGCAATATTTACAAAATGGAAGACAGTTGTATATCGAGAACGTTGTGTGGTTGTGTTCAGTTTAGCAAATATAATTTAGTCGTTTTAGTGTTGTGTCTGATGACAATGTGCGCGAGAGGGCTGCATCTTAAAGCTCAGGGATTTGGCGGGGGAAACGACGGGGATCCAGCTCCAGGCAGATCTCCCGGCCCCCCTCAAGCGCACGTTAAACGCGACCTCTTCGGTCCTACGTGGCCGGATATCGATGATAAGACTAGCATGGTGGACGACGAGTCGACGATTTTTGTTTCCGCTGGTGACATTTCGTACGAAAGTTACGTGGAAAACAGTTCAGAAGTGGAAACTCCGTGGTGCGACGCGTACGCGAGTGCTAGCTCGTACACTCCGGGTTCGGCCAATGACGTATCTTTCAATCTGTCGCATAGATTGTTTGTCGTTGAAGACGGCCTGGTTCCGGGGATAACTTATAAAGGTAAGCTTCGTAATTAATTTTTGCAATAAACAGTCTCATAAAATTAGTAATATTATATTATAATAACCTCTATGTAATAAGAGCCTCTATGTGCACGCATTTCGTGAATTCTAGGTATTGAAGATTTTATCAAGAAATAGTCATATTATATAGTAATAATAATATGGGTGATTTTAATTCTGAAATATACATTTTTATCTAGTTAAATATACATTTGTTATAAAAAGATTCTTTCAGAAAACATTTTTCAACCAATATTTTCAAGCAACTAATAAACAAAAATTTCTTCCAAGTCATTTCCATCTAGATTGTATCTCATTGTAGGCTCTCACTTTACTGTTGACCTGTTTTTTACAAAAAACTTTCTTGAAGTAATAACTTGATATCCTTATGAGAGTTTTAAATTTATAATAAATTTGTCACAAAATCTATCTACTCCAAATGAATCTTTGTAGCCCCATAAAAGTACGAAAGTAAACTTATGGGTTTACTTAATAATCTTCCTGGGTAGGTTTTAACTTCCAAAACGCCTCTAGTTGACCTTTGGGAATGGCTTCGGCCTCTATAGGGCAATATCGGTAGCAAAGGAATCAGCACTCCTATTGATACATTTTTAGAGAGTTTTAATAAATTATAAAGGCAATTTTAGACTATATAATTATTTAATAATTCACACACTTGTATAGCTATTCATACTATTATTTATATACTCAACATTTATAAATGGTTCCAAACACCGTTTGAATTAGGTCTAATAATAGTTACTGAATTCGCTAATAGTCTATGTACACTTAATGCGGATTGCAACTGTCGCTGTATGTCACTAAGGCTTTACTTTCATTACTAGATTACAAACATTGATCTCCTATCGCTTAACAATTCCTGTATATATCGACTTAACGCTTCTAGTAACTTCTATTCACTTACTTCTAGAAGGTTCTAACATTTACGAGATGGGTAACTGTTGTGCCCATTAAAGCGTTAAAGGTCTTGGAGTTGTCAAGTGCCCTGTCTCACAAATCACGAGTGGGACCTTGTCTGCTACACTATGATTACCTTACACACTTCAAGATATGATTTAGGAGAAGTTTTCTATTTCACATCACTAATACACATCTGTTTTCTCACCATTCATAATTTTCATCATCTAAGTATCAAAAAACTTGCATAGCTTTTTATGAATTTAAAATTATGACCGGAAATGAAAGTAAAAAGTTTACATCTTCAGATGTCATTTCTACGTTTCTTTACCTCTATTCTGTGTAGTATTCTATTCGTCTATTCTTTCTATATAACTATCCGCTCAATATTTCCCTTCTTGCATTTAAACAAGCTATCCATCATCCAACAATCTTAGTTATTACAATTTTGAGATCACTATCCAGAACAGTAACATATAGGTGATAGTATCTATAGGAAAGCCAATAAACGATAAAAATAAAAGTGTGGGTGTGGTTATGGCAGCTCGGCTCAAGCGAATATTGCTATTTATAGTTAGTTTTCAAGCGAAGAAATGAAATATTATTAATTTGTTTTCGGATGATTTTTTTAACAGTTTGAAGATTTTTTTACTCTAAGTCAAATATTTCCCGATTAACATTATCCTACAGAAACGTTTCAAGCATTTTTTGAATTAATATCATTATAAAAATTACCTTATATGACTTCTATCATTGAATTAGGTATACCTAATGGTTTTCCATATTTTTGTTTATAAATATTTACCTCGGCACTGAAATCTCTTAAACCTAAAAAAAATTGTAAATATCGACTCTTCAACCAAATATTGCCCCACGTTTGCGATAAAAGCAATATATATGAATTATGAAGTATTTGAGAGAAACAGAAAAGAAAGATTCAATGAAGAAATAGAGATGAATAGACACTTGGGATTGGCAGGATGCTCTAAACCGATTTTAGGGTGTTAACCTTTATATTTGCGAGCTTAATCCTTATATTAAAATGAGGTTTGCAGTCGAAACTAGAACATACTTAATTTTTCTCATTAATTTTGCAAATCTTTAACGTATGCTCATTATCTAGAATGTATTGTAGTGTAGTCATTACAACAATTATACATATATATATATATATATATATATATATATATATATATATATATATATATATATATAAACATATATTAATTCTAAGAACTTATATCTAATAAAAAATAAACAGGACTATGACGAACAGCACGAAATATTAATTGAATAACTCGATAATTTATTATTTCAATTGCCATTTCAAAAACTTACATTATTTAAAAACACTAAGAAATATTAGTAAGCTCTACGACAATAAATAGATTTTCCATTTATTATATTTTATTTTATTTCTATTTTTAATATTACTTTTTAGATTAATAATAGTTTTAATTCTTGATAAAAGGATAGATTACAAACAATATAAGCGCGTTTTGAAATATTAAATTAACTACTAACTCAATTGTTGTGGTGTGATATTTAATAGGTATTTATCGTTATAGTCCTGTCGATAGTCATTCCTTATAACTAGCAAATTGTAATTATAATTTCCAAAACAAACTGAAAAGTGATAATGATCCATCAAACATAATATATTCCCCATATGTGTATGTGTGTATAGGTATATATATATATATATATATATATATATATATATATATATATCACTTTCACTTATGGTGAAAGTGATAAGTGTATACAAGAAAACAGTGTTGCATAATCTACAAATATATATATATATATCGCAATATGTATTCTTGTGTATTAATAAAGAACTAAGTCAAAATACAAATACAAGAATTATAATTGAATTTACAATTCAAAGCTTTTCGTTGGCTAACAGTACCAACATCATCAGGAATATTAAACATATGATGATGTTGGCACTGTTAGCCAACGAAAAGCTTTGATGATGTTGGTACTGTTAGCCAACGAAAAGCTTTGAATTGTAAAAGCAATTATTATTCTTATATTTGTATTTTGACTTAGTCATATATATATATATATATATATATATATATATATATATATATATATATATATATATATGTGTGTGTGTGTGTGTATTCATAGAGAGAGAGAAAGAGAGAGAGAGAGAGAGAGAGAGGGAGAGAGAGAGAGAGAGTAAACAGGTTTACTTTAGATGCGCTATTTATACACATGGTCTTACTCTTATATCACAGACCAAGGTATATTTATAGCTCTCTCATAATTGTTTTGTTCAAAATTACAATAAAAATGGTTTCACCATTACTCCAGAAGCCATAACTTCCCTAGAGCAGACAAACAATTTCTCATAACATTTGAATAATTTTTATATGAATATAATATATCATACACTTTATATTATGAAGCCTTTTCGATTTTTTTTTTATTTAACACGTTCAATGCTACGTATTACGTGTATATATGAATGAACTGAATTTATATATATATATATATATATATATATATATATATATATATATATAAACAGATAAATTTATTTAGTTCATTCCATGAACTCGTACTTTGTGGGTTTTCCTGTGTGATGTGTGCCCACTGGCATATGCAATGAACGTAATTACCCTTCTACAGTAAGTTACTGTCGATCGTGTAACACCCACTGTGACTTTAATAGCATGTCAACAATTTCCATATTGGCTACAAACATGCCAAAGTTTACTTATTTGCATAAGCGAACTTCGGGACATCAATATATACTGGCAACATTTCAGACAGTAAATGTAACAAACCATTTTATGGGAAACTTAGTGTACCCACTTAAAGTGTTACATTAGGATAACTAAAACTAGCAATATGGAACTCTAGAGTATTCCAAAGATCCACATGTATTTCCTTCATAGGTGTTTGAGAAGTATGCAAACAAAATGTTTAAGTAAGTGCAAGTGATGTTTTTCACTTTTGGAGAAGTTAATAACTTCATATTTTAAACTTATAAAAAGTCTTGAAATTTGTAGTCCATTACGTTCGGTCCATATGACTTTCCGAACTTTTTATTTAGTAAATTTGAGAAGACACTGATGAAGATCGGCACATAGCGATCGAAAACGTTCTGTCTCAGTAAGTTTTAACAAATTTACTAAATAAAAAGTTCGGATAGTTATAAACAATTGTTTAAGTGTTTTATAAAAAGTGTTTTCACCATAAACGACCTTAAATATTGGAATAGCAAACAACTATAAATATCGTTCATAAACTACTTAAAGACACTGCTTTGTCTTGCATTATAAGTCGTTGGTTGGGAACTGGAAGGAGGACATACTTGTGGTTGATATTCTAATGGTATCAATGTTGCACTTTTAGGTTTCCTCTTTGAGGAAAAAAAGAAACAATTTTTTTCAAAAGAGACGACATTTTAAAAATAATTA
The DNA here is from genome assembly GCA_036971475.1 of Prosapia bicincta. NCBI lineage: Eukaryota > Metazoa > Arthropoda > Insecta > Hemiptera > Cercopidae > Prosapia > Prosapia bicincta. Next base: position 189,236,398 of record JBAIZL010000004.1, on the reverse strand, counting down.
ATTTGAATAATAATTACATCATAATCACACCAAATTTTGTTATTTTAAACTAAAGAAAAAGGTTTAATTTGCTTACGTCTGTAGAAAATGTGACAGACCGTGATATGGTTTAAAAGTGAAAGGTGGGTATTAAAACGTTGCTTCAAATTTAAAGTTAATACTGGAATGTATCAGACAGATTTGGTTTAGAAAGCGTCAAGTGAATATAGCTTCACAACACAGAAGCGAGTTTTAAGTTACTTAGAAACTTGAGTTTCATAAAGCTTATGAAATAAATTAAATAAACAGCATCGTTTCAAATCAATTACAAATTTCTTTACAAATTGCTTGTAAAGATAATTGGGGAACTTTGAACCTGAGAAACATTGACGTTTTGTCTGTAACTATATTAGATGAAATTTAAATTTTCTGTGTACTCCTACTCCTTTTTGAAGATGTTACTCTCCGTGAGAAGGTACACTCCCTAAAAATGATCTGTATGTGCATTTCCCTGCCATTATCTTACATCCTTCAACGATATTTTTCTCCTTTTACGAAAGTTTTTCTTTCGAAGGTTTTGAAGGATTTCAAATTTATCATTTTTTATCACACAACTAAATAGTTTTCTAGTCTTTAAACAATTCGAATGCTATTTTATTTCTTTCCAACTCACATACATGCCACTTTCGGCACAAATAATATTTTCTGCACTCATTTTAACACTACATGATGTATGTAAGATTTCGTAACTGACTCCAACGTTCTGCCTTCCATTCTACACAGATAAACAGAAAACGTATCATTTTCTGTAGTACCATAAAATCTGTAATTTAATCTAAGGGGTAATGGAAAACTGATTCGAAAGAAAGAACACGCCACCAGAAATTTACGGTGCTCTATTCAATGAAATTCAAATAAATGTCCGTTGATATACACCTCTATTTACTCTATCTGTTTTAACAGCATTATACCTCAGTATTTTTAATATTATATCAGTAACCTATTTTTCAATTAAAGCCTTCATATTATTCAACGATACCTGCTCATATTCAATTTTGTCGTCCATTATTGATAAGTTGTCAGCACTCAAAATACAAATTTCAGTATCACAGTGCAAATATTATACACTATAGGCTTACTTTGTTTAATTAAAGTGACTGTCTTGTTAAACAACGAAATTAATTACACATGTAATTACGGCAATGGAATAATTTTATTTAATGTGTTTTTCAATTGAATCCAGTAATTGTGTTTGGTGTAAATTAGCTGCTAACAGTTTAATTGGTCAGCTGTTAATAACAACAGTTTTAAACAAGCTGTGAATTAAAGGTTTCACGGTCTGTATAAATATTTTTCTAAATATGTATGAATCTAAAAGCACGTTGACACGTAATTCAAATGTTTAAAATGTTTACATATTCTCCGTTTGTCAAAAAATTTACGTTTTTCTGAAGAAGATTATCTAAAAAGATAGTTTTCTTAACAATTGTGTAGGTTTTTTATGTCAGAAAAAAAACATATTAGACTTACTTCAATATATGTGGTATTAGGGCATTTCTTGAAGATAAAAGACAATGTTCCATTAAAATTATTATGTAACCGTCATCTTGAAAATTTTGGGAAACATTTTAGCGTGTACGAGTATTTTTTAGAAATTCTATTTCAGGAGTTAAACCTTATCAATGTGGCAAAATAATTATACACTTGCTATTTGCATAGGAAACAATACGGGCTTAAAACAAATAGACATTATTTTTAAAATTTCAAAAGAAAGAAACTGTAAAAACACCGCATAAATTATTTTTTCTTGGAAAAGTTCAGTTGAAAAATACTTGTTTGAATCATATTTTTCTGCTTAATAGTACCTAAACAACCAAGTTTTGAAATTTCCTAATTAAAAAGTTTAAGAATAGTTTTTTTTATAGGTTAAAGTTTATTCAACCGTCTTAATAATTATTGAGTATTTAATTATGTTTTCCCAACACATCTAAATAATTGAATTTGATATATTAGGTTTCCATACACATTTTTGATTTATGAAATATTTTGTTTTTATAGTGACAAGCAATAATATGTCTACAAGTTAACAAGTTTATAATGTATGTCTTATTTACTTACCTTCCTTAAGCCACAAAGTAATCATCCTCTTCTTATCACTGTAATAAATAAAATAAAGATAAATAAGAACAAGATACTAATATAAAATATTAGGGATCAAATTGATAAATATAAGAGTGTACCTAGCAAGCTAAAAGTAGATAAATACAGGTTAGCAATGGAATGAATGTATCTAATGTGAAAATGACTGAATGGAAAGCCACAGATTGAATGACAGGATGAGGTAAAGGGTCTGAGGTGGAGATGGAAAGCAGAGAACAATGACAGCTGGGATGGTTTTATTACCCAAATTCAATGGCCAAAGTAAATTGATTTAGTAATAAGTAGCTATTAAATCTTCGTGTATCTATAAAACAAAAATAATATTGTAATTTTTACCCCGTTTGAAATACTTTAGTTATCCCACTAGTTAAATTAAATATAGGCAAGAAATATTAGAAATAATTAGAAAAATGAGATTTTTAATGGTTTAATGAAGACATTGTAACACGATAAACGTTATCTGCAAGACTCATAACTGCTTTTGTCTTTGTAACTACTCTAGCACTTCGCTCTAACTAATAAGTCCTGGAATTATTTCGCAAAAAATAAAATTAAAACAAAACAATCTTAATTTTCTAATAACATTTTAACCTCTGCAAAAGCGCCGAAGGATTTACTGGGAGAAAGATATTTGTCGACTTTCATTTTGCTCTCTTTTGTAGGAAGCTTTTTAATAGAAGTAGTTTATAAAACTAACGGCTTTTGCAAGATAGTAATTGTAGGCTTATTTATATTTGCCCTGACTTTTATCTGATTGCAGACTTTTGATAAACCATTGTTGTTGTTGTAGTCGTGTATGGCAAATGCAATTAGAAGGGGAAATTTAAATATTGCCAAATGCATGAATTACAGCCTTGGCAATGTTAATGGCGCTAACAAGTACAAAGTATCCATACTGCAGTCATTGTATATTTTGAAGAGGGCACGAAGAATGGAAGGGCAGCTGAAAAGGTGCTTGGGGTCCAGTTGCGTGCCTGGGCAGTGCCTGCAATCTTCATATGTTCTGGAACCATCGGGTTAGGATCTTCATGCCCTTAAAATGCTTTGTCCTTAGTCTTGCTAATACTGTTGTACTTTCGCTGCTGTAATTCAATTCTGGCAGCGAGTATTTTTTCTTTGGGTTTGGGCAGAGCCTTTGTTTTGCGACTGCGTTGGCATCAAAAACCGTAGTAGATGAAGCTACAGGCTTCTTTGGCCAGGAAGTCTGCCACCTCATTTCCTTCGATGTCAACATGAGCCTGGATCCACTGAAGGGTACATGATTTGCCCATTGCACCAATGGAGAACATAAGAGAAGCGATTTCTTGAGTGAGCCTAGTTTTCCCCTCTCAGATGGCTTCAAGGGCAGATCTGTAATCCGAGAACACCACAATACCGTCGGAGGTAGCACTTCCTGTCCATGTAATGTAGATTTCCAAGGCTGTTCTGATTGCAATAAGTTCGCATGTAAAGTTGGATGCAATTCGCCCTGCCGAGACCTTGTGCTTTGAAATTGAGTTGTCTGGGTACTTACGAAATATACTCGAACCACACATATTGAAGTTCGAGTATGAAGAACCGTCTGTGTAGGCGGTTACTAAAAGATACCTCAATTAGCCGAGAATTGCACCCATACCCTTCCTTTTGATTGTGCTCTTAGGCTCTATTTTTTGCAGGGTTCAAGCAAGTCTAAAATAATTTTAACAGAGGGAGGTGGTTTGACTGGAAAACAAGGTTCTTGAACGATTTCAAGGCTTGAATGCTTCAAGTGAATGTTGTTTCTTATGGCATAATCAAACTGAAGTGTTGAGGATCTCTTCAGCTTATTTTTAGCTGACCAGGAGTGGAAAGTGATGTTGGAGATATGCTGCTCATTGCAGTTTCTAATTTTATTCGTAAATTTAACAGTGGCAAGTCTCCTCTTGTTTTTTTAATAATGATACGCCACACTCACTTTCAGTTTTTGTATTGTTTGTTGAAGACACAGCGCCGATAGTAATTTTGGACGCCCTGTACTAAACAGAGTCGGTTTTCTCTGTTGAGGTGAAAGCCGATAAAGCCCAAACGGGTGCTGCATATTCGAGAATTAGTCTTATTAGTGCAGTATAGGTGTTTAGAAGTGTCTTTGGTCTGGAACCCCAAGTCGATCCACAGAGTTTCGAAGCAAACTGAGCTTTTTTAGAGCTTTTCGTGAGATATTCTCAATATGTTTGGTAAACCTCAATTCTGCATCTAGCGTCTAGCCGAGATATTTGGGGTGGGAGACTTTTTCAACAATTGAGTTGTTAATCTGTAACTCGTGGAGAAAGGTTGCTCTGTCCCTCTCGTCAGTGGAAAACACACAATATTTGGTTTTCTCAGGATTTAACAACAGCTTCAGATTTTTGCCCAGTCTTCAATATGGGCCAAATTGTCATTTAGTACATTTTCCGAGACCTTGATGTCAGTATGCGAGTGCCAAATGGCTTCCATTGACCCTCACAGCAAATCTTCTTTCTCTTAGATCCATAAAAGTATATTACTTGAGATACCAGTGGAATGCAAAATTTCAATGGGCTTCTGCCTCCAAACACTGTCGAAGGCCGCAGTCAGATCACGGAAAACTGCCGTAGTTTTCCTGTGAGGTTTCTCTTGAAGTCCATCTATGATTGATTGCACTAGGTAAACAAGTTGGCCAACAGTGCTGTGCTGGGCTCTATAAGCTGTTTGGTAAAAGTGTAATACTTTCTGCTTGATCTGCCAATTTATGATTAGGGAATGAATTATTTTTTCCATAATCTTACACAAGGTGCTTGTTAGAGATATGGGTCGATAATTCTTGCAGCCTGCCGCCTCCCTGCCAGGTTTGAGAATTGGGACAATGACTGACATTTTCCAAACAGTGGGTAGCTTACCAGTAATCCAGGAAAGATTGAAAATCTGAAGAAGAGTACTTCTGGCAAGAACACCGAAGTGTTTGATCATTGATCTAAAGATGAGGTCGATACCAGGAGACTTCTTAGGGTCAAGGCTATTAATTGCGCTATCGAGTTCTTCCAAAGTACTATTATTAGAAATAGCATCTTTTTGGTTGTAGGATTTACTTTGATTTAACACTCGTTTATGGATTCTTCCTTGCTTTCTACTTCTTTGCTGAAACTCAGCCTGCTTGCTTGCTCCTAATGTTGGGCCAGTAAGTTTGCAGCCTGCTTGTCAGTCTTAGATGTATGTCCGCCAGAGGAAATAGCGTTTGACGTTGGTCCATTATTTTGTTGACTGCAACGGTTGTTGAGAACGTTGATTACTCACCAGTGCTGATAGTCTTTTCTTGGATCTAGCTTGCCGCAGAGATCAGCCCATTTTTCCTGTTTACATGCTGCAATCTCTTACTCAACCTTGAGACTAATGTCTATAAGCTTTCTTCTATTTTCGTCATTATTGTACTTTTCAAAGTCTTGTCTGGCTGCATCTCTTTCCCGTATCAGTTTGTCTATGCCATGATATTTCCAGTAAGGCACCCAGTCATTCTTTCTCCTTCCCCTTGGAATGAAGGCCTTGCTTTCAGTACTCCAGAAGTGAATTTCTGAATAAGGGTTTCCAGGTCCTTGCTGGCTGTAATTTGTGTGCAGTATGTTTCTAGACACTCAGTAAATTGAATCCAATTGGCCTTACGAAAGTTTCAAGACCTCATATTTTGAGGTGGAGAATCAAGAATCAAGTCAAGACTTGTAATGATTGGGAAATGATCGCTAATGACACTCTTTACAACTCGCCACTCTGCTATGTCAAGGCACGAGGGATCTACTGCTGTGATGTCGAGCGCAGAGGATCTACCACTGGTTTTGGAAGTGTAGGTATTTTCGCCTGTATTTAATGTTGAAAGATTTAGGTCACAAAGCAGATCCTCAATCTGTTCCCCTTTATTATCTAAATCAGGGATCCCCAGGAGGGACTTTTGGCGTTAAAATCACCAAGGATTATTTTAAAGTCAGAAGGAGAAGATCAAAGATCCTTGATCACATCTGTGACGATTTCCGACGCATCAGGATGATATATAGTGACAATTATCCCTGTACTGGTGGGTAAGTGCAATTTGATTGCATGGGCCTCAGTCTCGCTATTTGTTTTTGAGACAAAAAAAGGTGAAACCTCAGTGTACTTGATAATTTGAGATTTGATCAGAAAAGCAAGAACTCCTCCAGTGCTTGTCGTTTGGTCCCTCCGTAATTCTGTATAGCCCTTGATCTTGAGATTTAAGTTTTGATTAAGCTTTGTTTCCTGTAAACAGGCAATATGAATATTGTTGCCATGGAGGAGACAAGATAGTTCGTTAATCTTCCTCTGCGTTCCATTTATATTAAGCTGCAAGATATTCAGTGTCCTCGTAGCATACTTCTCGGGGTGTCCCTGGCCTTCAGAACACAACGCGTCGGCTGCCCCGAACGCGGTAGCATTATTCATATCACAATATATTACATTTGCAATAATAGGAGGTTGCCAGAGCCACAAAGGGTTGGACGTCTGCCTGTTGTTCCGCGGGAGGTATTTTATTTCCCTCCTATCACCCAAAGGTAAAACCAATGGAGGCTTTCCCTCCGCCACCTTGGGGACGCGCTCTCTTGGGGTTACAGGCTCCCCCGAGAGGATAAACCATTGAAACTATTTTATAAGAAAGATATTTTGTACTTGTTCTCTTATTAAAAAAAAAAATACTAAGAAATAAAATTTATTATAAATATTAACTTCTAAATGTTTATAAAATATTGCTTTACTTAATAAAAAAAATGTGATAAGCATTTTGGCTCAATACTAAAAAAATTAACATTTTAATAAAATATAAAACCATCCCAACGCTTTAATGTTTTGATTCATCTAAAAAAAAAATAAACACGAAAAGTATATAAGAAACAATTCTTAAACTTTTAAACAGTTATATTAAAGTGTCTAAGCGAAAACGTAATACTAAATTAACTGTTCAACACGAACAGCAATGAGTAAAATGCCACTGGAGTTTAGAAAAAATGATCCAAGAAGTAACTTAGGATTCGTATTACGTAAGCGCCGAGTGGTGTTGACTTTTAGTAAAACAAACGACACAAACTTTGCATGCAAATCTAAATTTTCAAAATACTTTGGTTTTTTCTACAAATATATTGTCGGTAAAAGCTGGCTGCTTGAGAGATACGACCAAATTATGTTACGGCAGGAATTTTTAATAAGAAAATTCTGTCTTGAGCATATTGCAAATTTATTCAATTTCGGATTAAAAATCATGGATTATACTAGAGCTTGAACAAGAACAGTTTTGAAGGGAGCGAAAACATTATGAATTATTCTAAAATTGTAATTTGGTATATTTAGTGACTTTAAAAATATTCAGTCATTTATGACAGAGGAAAAACGTATTTATGTTGTTTGTAATTCATATAGATTGCATTTTTTTAAAGATTTATCCCATGATAAATAGCACACTCAAAAAACCTCCGAACACAAATAATTTTACAATAGTCTTATGTACATTTCGGTTAGTAAGTCATTTTTTGTTTTAACTATAACATCCTTTAAAAATTAATTTGGTCATACGGAAGACAAGATTGAAACATTAGATATATGTGGGATTTACAAAGTAAATTGTAATGACTGTGACAAATCTACATTGGGCAGACTAGAAGAAAAGTTTTTATGAAGTTTATAGAGCATATTAGAGATATAAAATATGAAAGTTTAGACAATTAAAGTATCTAATACTCATATATTAGGGATTAATCATAATTTAGATATTAATTATGGTAAATTAAATACAAATGTTGGGAACAATAAACTTGTTATTGGACATGAAAGTTTATATATTATTAAATATAATCCTGAAATTGTATTAAATTCTGATAGAGGCGCTATTCCAAGTTCTATTTTACTTTTAAATTATTATTATTTTTATATAAAATTTTGGAGTGGTTACTATTTTTCCTTTTTTTAGAAATTAATGTATAAGGATTTGTTTTTAATATTATGTATAAGGTAAGACGATGTGACTTATTGGTTTTACCCGGATGTCGTTTTGTTGAGTAGAGGCCGCGGCGTTCTGGCTGGGGGCAAGTAGTTTGGCTCATTATGTGTAAAGTTAGCCAGTATGTTTTGTCATGTTTCTGAGGATGGATATTGGGTATCCGAAATGGATATTTCGTATTCGAAATTTACATAGGATTAGAATAAAAATATTTGTAACTAGAGGATTTTGTGCGTATTTATAATAAAGCACAGTAAATTATTCCAAGTAATAGTGGGTTTTATGGTTGTGAAAGCTGATGATGGATTATTACATTATAAACAATATGGAGTGAAACAATATTTGACACTTTTGATATCAAAGCTATAAAATAAAAATATAGTAATTTATAATCATATTTTATTACAAATGTTTTTAAAATGTGGAACAGTTTTCAAAACATAGGAAATTGTATATTATAATGATTTAAAACTATCTTCTAAATAATCTGTGACTTCTAATAATAAGTGAAGCTACAAATTCAGTTTTGCTAGTCTAAGTTAGAAGAGTTAGATATAAGAAGAGAGAAAGGGGGAAAGAGAGAGAGAGAGAGAGAGAGAGAGAGATTGAGAGAGAGAGAGAGAGATACGGGGTAGAAAGGGGGAGAATCAAATATAGGTGTATATACGTGTGTGTACAGGAGATGAATGAGATAGAGATATAGTGTACGCGTGCAAGTGTTGTTTGTGTGTGTGTGTGTGTTTGTGTGTGTGTGTGTGTGTATGTGTGTGTGTGTGTGTGTGTGTGTGTGTGTGTGTGTGTGTGTGTGTGTGTGTGTGTGTGTGTGTGTGTGTGTGTGTGTGTGTGTGTGTGTGTGTGTGTGTGTGTGTGTGTGTGTGTGTGTGTGTGTGTGTATGTGTGTGTGTGTGTGTGTGTGTGTGTGTGAGTGTGTGTGTGTGTGTGTGTGTGTGTGTGTGTGTGTGTGTGTGTGTGTGTGGAGCTTGTAGCGTATTAAAAAGGGCTCAATTTTTGAACACATTGTTACAATTCCTAAGTAATCACAACAAGTGGATAGGGCGAAAATTGTTCACACTCATCTAAACGTTTTTTTGTGCTGCACCATTTATCCTTTCCAAAATTTGTAATATGCAGTAAATAATTTTAGTCGAGAAAGCGGTCGAATTGAATGTAAATAGTTCACATACATGAAAGTCACAAACTTGTTCTATCATCTGCGCGAACTTCAATTTGAATTTACATATTTATCATGGAATAAACGAGTTTACGGTGGTAAAAGGACGCTAATTCAAATGTGAAAGCAAATTTTGTTTTTGAGTTCATACTATCTAAGGCTAATATTCACGCTTCAGATACATTTAACGTAAAACGTAACACTCATTTATTACGCTTTTTTAACGTATGAAGCTAACGTGAAATGTTTTCGAAAGGTAATTATACTAACGTATTTTTCTGTTATTGATATCTAACTTGCCACTATATTCTATAAAATTATCTAAAAGTCACTTAAGCGTATAGTTATAATAATTCAATAATCTAATAATTAAAATAAAACGCAAATTGAACACGTAAAACTAAAACACTTCGACCAACACCGACAAAATATCCTCAATATTAGAATGCTCTTGCTGGGTAGGTCGTCGCCTTATGTGTAAAAATATATAACAGGTGGATCAGCAATCCATTCTGATGGTTAGGGAAAGGTAACAAAGCTGCTCAGTTCATTATATCTTTATCTGACAGAAACAAAAACCAAAATAATATCGGCCTCGGGTTAGGCAGACCCAGCTCGTCTACTCAACCAATAATCCGGTAATCCTCAAATAATTACAATCACGGACACTGAAATAAAATCTGTATTTTCATAAAACCTTTCGTATTTATTTTTAAAAAAATGTATATTTTCCTGGAGGATTGTTAAACCTAAAAATATTTTAAAAGGAAATAATTACTAATTAAAATTTAGATACGTTATAAAGTAAATACTCGTATACATAGTTCAATCTTACGTTGCATTGTGCCACTCGTATATTTATACTCGTATGGTGTAAGTAAAACTTTAAACATATAATTTTATGGTCTGTTAGATTTAAATTTATATAAAAAAAACTAAAACTGGAGAATGTGTGGCGATCTGATTAATATTATTTATAGTAATAAACTGTTTAAAATTCAACTTTTTTGTATTAACTTGGCGAAAAACCACTACTTACTGATTTATTCAGCAGATGCTTATCGCGTTAGGTCAGCGCATTATTCAATGCTTTGAATTACTGATAAGACTGTTGCTCAGGTCTGTTGTGTTGGTGTGAAGTCTGTGGTGGATATCTGTTCTGTCTGACAGAACCGAGTTAATACAGAGCCAAGTTAATACAAAAAAGTGGTATTTATACAAAAACCTCAAGATGTACAACACAAAAACTGCAAGTGTTTAAAATTATTTATCAATAACAAAAATAGACAAATGTAGTTTTTACTGTATTGAAAATACGTTTCTCATAGTGATTGATATACGCTGAATACAGAACTGCAATCAGATCTGCTCTTTCACGTTTGGAAAAAATGTTAACTTCTATCAAGGATAATGCAAAAAACTAAGTTGAATTACGATTAGGAAAACTATTTGCGAATTTAGTGTACGAACCTTATGTAGTAAAGTATTATACGAGATGAATTATAAATGTTTATTTAACTCTTGTATGAGACAAGGATAAGCCATTTAAAGTTTCACCAAGTTTGACAATGGCTTGGTTTAAAATTGTGCAGTACATTCTGGTTTCTACTTGTGCATAGAAAACCATCATAAATACCCCATCAACTTGGGATTGAAGCTGCTTTGATATATTACTTACATTGTGGACATCTCCTGTATGAAATGTTTACATTGTTTAACACTCATAGATCCCATATTTGGATAAGTTGCGAAAGCAGGAAACACATTTTTAGTGACTTTGAAACCGAGGGGCTGATAGGCTGCCCAAATTTTTGAAGTAGTTGTCTGCTCTATGGGCTCCAAAGAAGTTGAACAATTGAAATTATTTTATATATTTCTGGTCTAACAAAGATACCTGCTTTCAGTTTTCATCTTTCTAAACCTGTCTTATAGGTATTGAAACCATTGGTATGATCTATTGCAGTAATAATTCCATAAGACCCTTCATAAAATGGAGGGAAAATAGGTAGATCTTATTATGATCCGCAAGAGGCGCATGTTGAACTTTGCGCTGTCCGCCTAGACGGAAATGTCTACGTTTCCAGATTTTCTCTATGTAGGGGTTCTTGTCATCGCGGTTATTCCACAACCAAGAAAGCACAATGAAACATAAAACTTTTCAAAACGCAACGCATTCCATTGTCCAAAATGAAAGTTAATTTTTTTATTTGCTTTTAATTTTTATATCCCTCACATATTTCTCCGAGATTTTATACATCTTTACTTTATTAAACATTTGGTTACATAATTTAATTTAAATAATTCAGTTACTGTTACAAGGTTCAGGTACTTTTTATGTTACCCTTTTTTTATATATTGGTACTTGGAAATAAGTTTACGTTTTACCTTTTTCTCAAATGCTTCTCATTTAAGTCAAATGATTTTAGTGTAAACAATTCTGAAGACGAAAATAGTATTGTGTTTTGTAGCTGTATTTATATATAGTGTAACACCTCAATGCTCTGTTTAAATATAAAGCATAAAAGAAATACAAGCCGATGCATGCTACTATATTGAAATCTGTCTATTTTTGAAATTTTGTTTAATTATTTGGCATATAATTGCAGATCTGTTACAAAGAAAATAGGTTATACCTTTTTTTAGGAAAATGCAAAATAATCGAAAACATTACAGCCCCATAAATAACTTAAAGTAAGTATAAAGTTTATTTGAGTAACAATTTGATACACATTTTTTAAATTTTGTCTAATATACTACCCATTTACAAATTATGAAGAAAAATCAAAGATATACCCCGTTATATTAATTGAGAGATGTAACATATGATAATCGTTAGATGAGACTTTCGTTTCTTGAAAGTCGTAGAAAAGCATCGCGGTTACATTGGTACATGTGTTCTGATGCAACAAGTGGATTCTCAGAATGCCACAACAATTATTTCATTTTGACATATTGTGGTTGACAGCGTTGATTTGCAACAAGTGTTTGGAAACCCTGTCATGCTTAGTGATTCTCAGAAATGTTCAAGAGGTGATGTGTTTGTAATTTACCTAATTTTACACCTCCAAGTGTGTATAAAATTAAGTTTTATTTTGTTATATCTATAAAATATAACCAAAATAATATTTGTTTACACACTAATTGCCATTGTCAAATTTAGTATTCTTTCAACTAGTTTATAAATTATTGTTAACTAATTTGAGACCCAAGCAAGAAATGCCGTGCTATTATGATACACTACACCTTTCTTGTTATAATATTCGGACGTAGGCTATAGCATTAACCTCTATTACACTAGCCAACCATAGAGCGTTGCTGAGATATCAGAAGAAAACAATAACTTGGAAACTAGTTATGAAAAAAAAGACTATTTACATTGTGTCAGTTTTATTGGAAGAAGATTTATATACATATTTTGAAAACATTTTATCACCCTAGTAGAGCTCTTAGAGTCTTCGTCAGCAAAATATTAGACAAAAAGTAAATACTGTAGTTCAAAGTGCGAAATCCTTGAGTCCAAATTTATGTTTTCCTGATGATGAAGTTTTTTTTCTACAAGAGTTTATGTCAGCTTGCAATTTTATAAATTGTGGTAATATATACCTAGTTGTTTATACCTGTACATTGTTTTAATTGTTAATCTTTTACAAAAATAGTAACCCTGTATTATGTTGGATACTTTTTCGAAAATGTAACTTTTCCCATTCAAGGCCCGTCAGCCTTTAAGTAGAAAATGATGTCTGTGGTTCAGATATTTTTATCAAATAACGTATGCGTTCCATAAGTGATCATGCCACTACAGAAGTTTAGTCACAATGGAGTTCACATGAGCGTTTCAGTTTTGTGCCGCGATTTTGTATCAAAAAAACCTTTACGCACGATACCATTTTTTCAAATGCTTTTAATATAAAATTATTAATATACTCATCTTCATTTCTGTTAGGAATATTTCTATATGTTTGAGTACATTTTTCTGCCATTACCAATTTTTCAATATCTCTTCTGTTAGCGCGTTTCGGATTAACTCCATTTTCAAAAAAATTCAATAGTACTTCAGGAGTACTATTGAAGTTTTGAGAATGTAGTTAATCCGAAACGAGTCCACAGAAGAGAATATTGAAATGTTAGGAATGACAGAAAAATGTACTAAAACATATGCTTTTAGTATAATTTGGAACATTTTGTATCCGAATTCCTCCAACTTTTCCAGTATCCAGTTTCCTCCGTCGTACTTTTAAAATATGCTAACGTTATTTTTGTCTTATTTTTCTTAGTTCTATTTACGTTTAGTCTTAGTTTTACTCTTATTTCTTAGTATACCTCATCAAGCTTCCGTCTATTACTTATAAGTCGAAAATAAAACCTATTGATCAGTGGGTAAAGTCATGAAATCATATGTTTATTATTTTTAGATATTAAAGTACCAGTGTATTTTACACTACTGTGTGCAACTTTTCACTAAGAGAGCCTTATATTATGACAATATGGGTCTCCTTGTTCCGGTCTGTATATAGCGGCTATATAAGTATATAGGGATTCGTATAGGTATTTTTGAAATTGTTTTCAAAAATTTCTTTCTCAGATTTTTGCTTTTTTAACCGCTGAAGTGGTTAAAATTATGCTAAATTCATTTTTAATTTGCCCTTTTCAGAGAAATGGATATTTTTCCTTTTTCAAAATATGCAGCTTCTAGATATGATTCTTAGTTTCAGCTGTGCTTGATCAGTTAATCATTGAGTCAATCGGGCCGTTGTGTTCCTATTTGTTAATATTTTGCAATAACATTATTTTTTCATAGAAAAGATTTCACAAATTAGTGCCATGTGTTCTGTGCATTGCTTGTAATAGATGTATTTTGCCATTTTCCCCTTCATAATTAATCAAAATTGTTC
>JBAIZL010000004.1:189157231-189217231 GCA_036971475.1 Prosapia bicincta | reverse complement strand
ATTATTATTACTAATGGAGAGTAACATTTAGTAAAATAATATCTCGAGTACTATGTACATATATAGTCATACATCCACATATATTAGTATATACAGTCAGACAATATACACGTGTATTGGATTTATCGGATACTCCGTAGTACTGTAGCGAAGGACTGCGTGCAGACCTGACTTTAAAACTCCTTCTCTCCCCGGTAATTGATTGGAGATATAAAACACGCAGGTCTTTTGACTCAATTTAGACTAAAAGTAAACCGCTCCCACTTCAACCCTTCCATTCCAGAAGCAAGAGACTTTCCTCGAGTGGAACGGATTCAAACCCACGTCCAATGTAAGCGAACAATTCCTTACAATAAGTTATTTAAATGCCGTCGTATATTCACAGAAAGACGTTTGCCACTCTATCACGGATATTTGCGAGTGTTTCTTAGTCAAAGGATTTTAATGGTGAATGAAGTAATGAGGCTCGTACGGAAATAAGAGCATAAATATGTAGTTTTTGTCTGAGGTTCTTTTGTTAAATAAAAAAAATATATAATTGGTCATTTATTTATCAAATAAAATTAAATTAGCAATTAATAAATAACAATATTTATTAGACAAAATTCAAAAGACTGTACTTCAATTTAACTTCATACATCCAGTATAAACTGCAAACTAAATTTATAAGCTATGCACTGAAAAACATATGTTATACGGTTCACATTATACATTTTCCATTAATATTAGGTAATATGTGACATAGTCTATTACACATTAACGATCAAGTATAATACCACAAGCTGTGCTTTAAGCATCGTAAAATAATAATAGTAACTTAGATTGTAAAAATGGAGGTTATTACCTGCTGTTTTGCACGCAATGCTGAACGGAGTAAAATATTTACCTGCTACAAATTACTTAATTGCTATTTATATTCAAATACTCACAAGTCCATACCTGGGAAATTAGATATAATACTGTGTAAGTTTAAAGAGTCGTTAGTTTTAATTTCAATTGGTTTTATAAATCGATTTTTCTATAGTAATTTATTAAATGTTGTTTGTTATTTATTTTGTAATGTAACCATTTT
The DNA here is from genome assembly GCA_036971475.1 of Prosapia bicincta. Taxonomy (NCBI): domain Eukaryota; kingdom Metazoa; phylum Arthropoda; class Insecta; order Hemiptera; family Cercopidae; genus Prosapia; species Prosapia bicincta. The sequence goes on along the minus strand of JBAIZL010000004.1, from coordinate 189,216,159 downwards.
GGGAAAACTATATGCATCGTTATAAATGGACGAATGTTTAGGAAACATTTTGACATTCATTTTGTAGTATTTAGTTATGATATTCTATTTTAGAACAATATAATACGTCTCTTCGTAATTTTTAATTTTTACTCGTGGAGACGAGTAAAACATTTTGTCAGATTACAAAGTAACAACCATTAGGTCAAAACGCAGAAATGTATTAAAGTTAGAAATACATTAACTCATAATTATGCAATGGTATTAAGTCTTTGTAGATTTAATTCTAGTCCTTATAGGGATCCTGATTCAGAAGTATTTTATTAGTTCTTCCAAATCGTATTTATTTGTTGGAAGTAAATAAACGAGTTGGGCCATCAAGTTATAAAAAAAATATAAGTATTAGTTTCATGAATTTGAAAAAAAAACAAATTTTCTAGATTTATAAAATACTATCAAAGGTGTATAAATTTATAATTTAATGAACACTTAATGCAAGTACCTGGTAGTTGAGACCGTGATCGTCGTTTTAAATATTATAAAGTTCTCATTATTCCATATGTTTTACGAGTTTTATTTTATAAATTGAAGCATTTAGAAAGCTGTTACTTTGTGTCAGGTTTTGGTTTTTGTGCTCTGTATTTAACTGATATATAATTAGCTTTTGTTGGGAAAAGTGTTGGAAAAGATTTGTATTCGTTTAATGCAATATAATTTACTGTATAGTTGTGTATTATTTGGTTACATTATTATAGTTTCTTAACATTACTTTGTGTTGTAGTATCACACAGACCTGTAAATATTAAGTCGAATGACTCTGTAGGCTTCAGGAAAGTAAACATTTAACGACGGTAATTAATGAAGAATTATTAGATATTAAGACGTAGCCATTGAGGTATATGTTTAAGAGAGATATACAAAAAGTCGTGATTCATTTCTTTCATTACAGAGGTAGTTATACGGATGATGTTTAGAAAAGTAATGGAATTGTCGAAGGATGTGTGTCTTGTACAATCTAGATGTTCTCGTTAACAGATGGCACATAATTAGTATAAAATCTTTTAATGACAACTGTGCACATTTGACAAACTTTCAGAGTACAGATTCAAGACGCAATACTTGTATACGTTAACACCCCTTAGATTTATAGGGTGGTTACATTATAAATTATTCAATATTGGGAATATATAATATTTCCAGTATTGATAATCAAGAATATAAATGGTAATCACATACGGGTAAGGAATTATTAAAATGATTACCTTCTCCACAAGTCGTAAATATTCAAATCCAACAGACGAGCAATCACCTTATACTTGCTTGTAAGGAAAAATTTATTGAAGATTTTTAGAAATATTGAAATTATCTCTTTTCGCACATATTTATGTAAACGAAATTTGCATAATTTTAAAAGAAATATATTTCAGAGAACGATGGCATTCGAGCGACTGACAGAAGCGTAGCTTCAAATACGTTGATTTAGAAAATAAAATCATGAACGTTATTGGAAAAAACCGCATTTTTATAAAAACCAACAAAAGTTCAATTTTTTAAAGATATTTATTGAATCTTTTAACAATATATAGACACTAAGTGCCTATCCTTAATACAATACAGAACGTAACGTAAGCATATTTATAATTATATTTTATATTTTCAAATTAAAATTATCTTTCATAATTATATATTCTACCGCATAATTCCTAGTAAATAACTCAAAATAAAATTATAGCTTAAATCATTACCACGTATACGGGATAGTAATATTTAGAGTTAAAGTATTACGAAATCAAATAATATCCTTTGTTGATAAATCTTAACTTACTGCAAAATAATAACATAATGAGTAATATAACAATGGGTTTGTGAGATAGTAAGTTAAAATAATGTAATTAAATATAGGCTTAAACATTTCCGAACATATGAGTAACAATGTGGGAAAATTGTTTAAATATAACCTCCAAAATATTTACAACTTAAGATAAAACAGCTTTTAGAATCAACCACCATTTATTGCATTTGGAAATTTTTGGGAGAGAAATTCTTTGATTGTAGGATTGTTACATACTTTCGAGCGATTTTGTATTTGATGAAGTTACATTTTACCAGTTCACTTCCATGTTGATTTTTTTTATACTGTACGGTAAGCACTTATATTTAAACTTTAAAAAAATATTGACAATTTTGGCTTAGTTTACGCGGAAATCGTTATAGGCCTACAACCGACGTTTCAGATTCTGGCTATTATTTTACTGTAAACAACATAAAGTATTGTTTGTTGTTATAATCCAGAAAGGCGTCTCATTACTTCTGGAGAGTTCTGAATTGCATTGATCTACAAACGGGAATCACAGTGGACATTGTTGGTTCTCACTAAACACCAAATAGTAATTGAGCAAATAGTAATTGAATTGCTTATTTTTGAACGGTTCGAAAATATTACCTAAATATTACAAGCATAAAAGTATCAAGGCAATTTTAGAAATGTTTTCGAGTAGTTATCTAGAGACAGTCAAGAAAATTAAAATTAAAAAAAAAAATATTTTTCCTTCTGCTAGACAACTTAAAGTGGCAAACAGTACTTGACTGTGCAAAATGTGTTTAGAAAGTTAAATTCTCTCTTATATAGTTAGGAATAGATTTAACAAAAGTTGGACTGTTGTAAGTTTTTAACTGTTTTAGAAGGCGTTCAAAGTACGACTTGAAATTGAATTAGTTAAAAGTAGCTAAATAAAGTTTAAATTAAGTTAACCGGGAAATGTATAGCCAAAGCATAAGTTTTAACATCCGAGGATAGGAAAGTTTCATTTAAGTTCCTATAGACAGAATAAGGAAATGGTTTGTCTATAATCTGCAGAATATAATTTTTAGAGACAATATTACACTGTAATTGACCTCTTATCACAATGATTTTAAGAATTGGTGAATTTTTAGAATTTTTTAAAACCTTGTTAAGGAATACATAGCTATTAAGCCAAAGAAATAATGTTAAAACCACTTTTACTACATATCTAAATAATTCTACTTTATTTTTTTACAGAATTATTATAATTTCTTTTACATCTTCATTTCAAATTCTGTATCATTATTAGTACTAATGTCTGCTTGTTGTCTTTATATTGTTAAGTGTTTATATATTATAATTTACGAGATTTAGCAAGAGACTTGATATGTTCAGGAGGGGACTTGGCCAACTAGTGGAGGGGAGAGGTCTGACATCTCTCGCACATCTAGTGGTGAAAAAGGCACTAACTTGATCGTTGTTAGTTATGTCGGTATTTTACATCTAGTGATGTAAGGGGGGTGTACTTGTTTCGAAACCTTGATTCTGCTCATGAGGAGCTGGTTGTTAATTACTTTTTACACTTTTGCTATTACACCTTTGCTTCACAAAGGCCATAAATTAAACACACTAGAACAAAATGAAATATACAGACATAGCAACACACATAAAAATTACATCCTAAATGAAAAAACACGGTACAGATCACACATACTCTTCGATCACATCACTTTTAACTTTTAAAAAATGGTATCGAGGAAGCACAACTGCAGGATTCATAGTGGCAAAAATATGAGGCTGAAGAAGTCGTAGGATGAAAAGGTTCCCTCCAAGTTTAAGTTAACAATTTAACAACCTGTAGTTAACAAAAAGTCTGGCCGCAAGTAAAAGTGTAGTAAGTAGGCCTACTTATTTCGTTAGAGTGCTGAGGAGAGTTTCTTATGCTACATTCTGTGAATTGTTCTGAACAATCGTTCATCGAGTAAAGTATGTAGTAACCATTTTGGTCTGGATACGGATTTTGAATTCGTAACAAATAAATTAGATTTATAAATTTAAAGCTAGCTTTACGCTTCTTATTACTAAAGGAATAGGTACATGCGGATGAATGTGTTTTGAAAGCGTTTACTCATAACGTTGTCTCTTGAGCACGGTTGAAATATTTTTTTTCTTTCAAACGATTCAACTACTTTATTATGAACAACCAACTTACTAAAATTTCCTAGAAAAACGGGGTTCACACTAGTTCAATATATTATTCAATACTGTACGCAAAACTAGACAGCACTGAATAATGTAGTAAACGTCTGTGAAGCACGTCTGCTAAGAATACTCAGTAACCTTGATATTTTGGTAAAGGAAATAATTGGAAAAGGTTTGAACTATAATAAACCAACTTTAATATAAAAAGCAAAATTACAAAATTATCAGAGGAATCGTGCTATAATGGTAGTATTATAAAGTTATTTCATATCATGTACAATAACTTATTTTCTACATATTCTATAATATTAAAATTTCCATTGTAATTAATTATTCCAAACCTCAATTTGCCTCTACGGTGCTTTCAACAACACAATAATATTTGTCTTTGAGAAATTTTGTAAACATTTAAAATATATAATTTGTTTCCTATCTTCATCTAAATTCAAATTAATCCTTGAAAAAACATAACTCTTATAGATGAATGTTAATTCTGAAAAAGCCCATCAGTATTTGTTCCCTTGAAAAATACAAATGATTTGTTGGTTGTACCATGTCCATTTTATTACAAAGATTTTCCAACAATTAATGTTCCGCTATTGATTTCATTATTGTGTTATATCTAATTGCCAGTTACTCAGTTATATTTATTTATTGATTGTTAGTGGAAACATATCTGACTTATAAGACAGATTTAAATGTATCAGCGAAGACCCAACTGTTAAAAACTGCAAATATTACATTTTAAAGTTTTTTCCATATGCTTCTCATATTTAGATTGCTGGTTTGCATTCTTATTCACTTGTTAATTTTAAAATTTTCGATAACTTTTTGTATGTTATTTTTTTATTATATTGGTTTGTGAATTAGAGTAGCTCCTTTTTTATAATAGTATATCATTTCTTAAATCTGTTTCTCTAAATTCAGATATAGTCTACTATCTCAGTTCTTTGCTGAAAGAAATTTATTCATATCTTATATTATTTTTTCAAAACCGATTTTTCCAAATTGAATATTTCTAACAAATGTTCTGTAAATAGTTTATTTAAATTACTGTTTTTTTTATTATTTTTTAAAAAAACTTGTTTACTATTTGCCATAGTTTCTGTTTCATTTTATCTGGAAACCTTTTAATTTACACTAAAAAAAAAAAATGAACAAACTTCCCTTGGCATTTAGTGGGGTGTTTATTAAACATGTGTTGACTCTCTTTTAATTACTGACTCATTCCCTCCAATATTTGCGTAAAATTAATTTCCACCTAGTCATCAAGATTTTTGTTTTCTTCGTGTTTTCTTTAATTTGCTTGTAAATTATTTTTGTTACTTACAGTTTTTATTTCTTGTGTAAATTGATATTTTACGACATTTATTTTAAGTATTATTGCTTTAGTTACTTTCTTCAAAAGTACATAGAACAATAGGTTTATAGGTAAAATTGAAATGGTGCAAAACTAAATAAATTAATTATCTTTGAGCTAAACGAACCTTTAATTAAATTTAGCTCGGGCAGGGCTTGCGTTGATGGGCGCCAGACATAACGTATATGCAACAGTATTGTTAATTAATCTTGATTTAACAAACTGTTACCATGTATTAAATTTCATTAGGGGAATTAATTAATTAGGCTCGTTTTTTATAAATTGACGCTAAAAAAACATTTATTTCTAAGAGAAAACTACAAATATATTTAATATTGTGACTAAAATATTTATACAAATGTTTGTGTTATTCAAGACATTCCATTATATAAGCTTATAACGTCTTGTGTAAATTGAGCAAGACAAATCGACCTATTATCTTTGTTCTCGTGCCAACTTTCGATAGTCATTGGAAAAGACAAAGAACGTAATCAAGGCATTAAAAATGATCAATAGATCAAGTATATGATCACATAATATTAACGGAATAAATGGTTTTAATTTGAATAGAAACTATACTGAACAAACTCTTTTAAAACCAACATATCCACTTACAAAGTAAACGAGTGTGGGAAACCCTATTTTCAGTAAAAGTGTTAAATTACTGACTTAGGGATGTAGTGGGGAGTGGCGTTAAGCCCACACAACAACCTATCTTGTTATATTTTATTTAAAAGTAAAATAAATACTTTCAACGTATTTTATATTGATGTGTAACGCTTGTAAGGACGTTCAAATATAACTTCAAGGTACTTCTCCATCTAGTTGACATTAAATTATAACAAGAACCCCAGGAAACCTATACAGTCCGTACTTCAATGTACGTAACTTCGTTTTGCATAACTGATGAAAAATACCAAAAGGTTTTCCCTTACACTTGCCTAAGGGATATTCATTAAAAATTTTCTAAACAAGAAGATAAACATTCTAACGATCTTTCAAAATGTCGCTTGGTCTCAATATATCTTTACACAATTATATTTTTGTGAAAATTAAATATGCATGTTAGTTCATATCACATTTACTGACAAATCCTAACTTTTTTGTGTGCCGAACTTCAATAAAATTTGTTTGCTTAACTCATATTTATATTATCGCTATTATTAACATATTCTGTGAAAGAAACAATAAATGTAAAAAAATTATATTTTTATTTAGGCTATTGACTTATTAAATTTGTTATATTCAATATTAAAATTTATTTTGTTAATTCAATTAAACATATTGTAACCTACTTACCGTATTTTACTGTAAATTAAATTATCTTAATAACTTAAATGATAAAATATATTGTGATTATATTATTAAAATAAATTGTAACTTAGTGCCAGCACCAAATCTCCAATGGCATGCTTGTAGCATCTCTCCTTCCTTTGCAGGATAGATTTCGCACCATCATGGCTGCTTGCTCGTCTTAAAAGAAAATCGGAAGCGCATTGTATTTCTTCATTATTGATGGGAAATAATAAAAATAATAGCTGGTGAATGTACAAAAATGTATTGAGCAATAATACGTCCTGTGAAAATATAAACAGCTGGCTATGAAAATTAAGCATTATCCTCTTAATTAAAGGAAAACTGTTTTTGAAGCTCAGGAAAATAATTAATGAGCATTTCACGTAATTTATTTTCTTAATAAAAATAATAAATTTAAGACAGTAAATAACTATTTTAAATATGTAACTAATTTTTGTTTAGTATCAGGACGAGTTATGCGTGGTTAAACTATGTTAACTTTATTGATATTAAAATGTGAATAAAATAAAAAATGTAAATCAATATTTCTTATTTGATTCCTTATATTGATAAAATTTTCTTTTGATTTTGACAGATGGATCAATAAACTCTAAGTCAGTTCATGCCATTCATCTGGGTGACTAACTGGAAGTATGCTAACACCTAGTAAACCAAATTCGTATCCAACTTTTGCCTACGTACAAAATAACGTCCCTGCGTAAACTCTTCTTTACCGTACAATACTAAGAAGGAATTTTACGTAATAATGATAAAAAGAGAGGTTTTAAAAAGCTAAAAGGACAAGTGTATATAACACTACTAAAGAATTAGGTTAAAAGACGAGACGGATATAAAGGCAATGTAAAATTCATTAAAGTAGCAATTTAACGAGGCTGAAGTAGCAAATAAATAATGTAATTAGGAGATAATTTAATTTTAGGCTTCTAAGAACTGTAATGCCTCTAAAAAGCAAGATGAGACACTAATTCGCCAAGAAAATAGGTTGAAAGAAAAAGAAGAGTTTAAGTGACGAGACCTTATTCTGGTATTTTGAGTATTCTGGTATTCTGGATTAGTATTAAAATAGTTCCCGATAACTTCTTATCGATCACATTTTGGGGAATATAATTAAAAACATAAAAAGAAGAAAGGAAAACCAGAGTTCGAACCTAATCGTGGCACTTGGGACGTATTGACTAATCTAATAGCTTACTAACACGTACAAAGAGGCAAACTATTGCTTTAATCGTGTTTTTCATAGTCAGTATAACTTCATGGAAATAACTGTAAAAATATTTCTGCAATGAAGTCATAAACTAAGATTCGTGTTGAAACTTTATTATCATAACTGTAATAACTCTTTTATTGATCACGCAATACATAAAATAGGGTTAAAGATAGAATTACGCCCATACCAGGAATATTCTAGTGATAAATTATTATTCATGAGGTTTTAAGAAGAAAATAAAATTCAGGCATGAATGTGTTTTCCCTTGTGATGCTCATGCATATTTAGCGACCTAAAATCTACGGCGGTGTTAATATATTTCTAAATACCTCTTAAATAGTTGAAGTGCACCTCAAGCTTCAAGTATTCCAAGGTATTAACACGTTCATAGACGTTATATTCAATTGTTACAGCATTGAGAATGCTCGAAGAAGAACAATATTTGTGTTAGCTACAGAAGAAAGTAAATATTTAATATCGTTATTTCTAAAATGTATATTCATCTGTTTGGCAATATATTTTTAAGAGCACTCCTGTTCGTTAAGACAATTGTTGTAGTTTTACTCGAACTCATATGAAGGTGAGAAAAAGGTTGTAAATATTGGTAGGATTAAAGTAGGACATAAATCATCCTGTAGAGGATATAGAAGTCGTATTGCATTGCGCACGCAGAGTCACGTATCCAAAGCAGACCTACTCTCTGTTGAAGTCACGGAGAGGGTTCTAATTACAGTTTTCTAAGATATTATTAATTATTCAAATCTAATGTCTTGCAAATACTAAAAATGAATTGAGCTTAATGAATTGGGCAAGACAGTTATATTATTTAAGTTAAAATTTTCATAATTAAATTTTACTTCGTCATTCCTGCCTTTTACAAAAACTTTATAGACCTTTTAAAAATGTTGTTTCATGTTACCTTCCTAATACGTAACGTAAAACAGAAAAAAAGAACACCATTTTATAACCTCAATAATCAACACTACTGATAGTATCCAGGTTACAGTTATCCTATAACAATTATCGGTATGAAGTTTGGCTAAAATGTACCAAGTAAAATATCTAAAACTAAAATAAAATTAAAGAGTACACTGCAAAAATGATAAATGTCAAAAAAAAGGTTATTTTTGTTAAGTAAAGCAACGTTTTCCCCTTGTGATTTAGAAAACCATCGGCAAATCACACGGAAACAACGACAACCGTCAGCTAGTTATGGTGGAAAATAAAAATATAGTGCTCTGCAATAGCGCTAGATATCAGTAGCCTACACTCCAACAATTCTGGTTGCCAGTTTTGGTGGTGAGTAAATCTCTTCCAGTCTCCCTGTCAGTCGAGCGAGTACTTCACTAGTGCAGTAGCTTTTAATTTGAGTTGTGCCTAGTTGTTTTAGAACCTTTCTTTGTTAGAGTCTTTCTAATTATAATCACGGAAGACTCGGAAAGGGAAAACGTTTGTAGTAAAAGAGTATGGTCAAAGGAAAACGTTAATAAAAACCCTAAACGGGGCCGAATAAAACGGGTATTTTATGAAAAAAACCTATATCAATTTATATTAACTTGAGTTTGTATCTGCGGGTCCAATCAAAAACACAAATCTAGGAAGGAGGGAAATGATGTTAAATTCCGTTATAACAGCTATCGTTAGAAGGTTAAACTAACTAAAACCAGTTGCAGTGCGCAACTGCTTTTAATTAACTAATTAATTAATTAGTTTTACTGTTTACCGTTTTACTGCTTGGTTAAATTAATTAACTAATGAAGAGCGCGCACTTGGAATGTCTGTTATCGTAAAGGCATTTGTGGCGGTTTATGCAATAACTGTCAGAATAGAGTTGAAAATAGTTATATATTTTATAAACGTGTATTAAGTTTGAACTTGACTTGCGTAGCCCTGGAACACAGTTGATCGAAAGCTATTATTTACATAACGTTTTGACATCTATCGGTTTTGAATCGGTAACATGTACCGAAGGAAGTTATTTTTTACAACGGTCAGTATTCAAAATGTAATGAAAAAAACCATTCTCTAATATTAGGTTAGGGAGATATGTACAATCTTATATTAATAAGTGTGTAGTAAAAAAAATAAATAAGTAGTTGGTCTTTAAATTTAAATAATAGTTTCCAGACAATGTTTGCATCTTGCAGTAAGATAAGTTGCAGCAGTCCTTGTAAACTGCAATCCAACTGACTATGAGCCCCATTCAATGCGTTGCCTTATTAACATACCAAGTAATATCACCTAGATTAATACCTACACATCGTTTATCTTGTGTCGTTACATCGACTTCCTTCATTGAGTTGCTTCACAAACTTAGTTCTGTAACTCAATTATATAGTTCATCGTTGTAGATGAGTTGTTAGGGACGTTTAATGGTTCTAAACACAATACACGGCAGCTATAAGGTAGCTCATTTCCTGGAGAAAATCGGTAAAAACAATCAATTGTTTACTCATTAACGTAAGCCAATTCTGCAGTTAGAATTGAACTTTTATCTTAAAAAAGTGCTAAAACATGATCTAATTTGAATACGTTGAATGCTAAAATGAAATTGACAAACATTTTATTACTTTTTTCACACGTTTTTCTGTTAATATCTTCCAGATGGTCTTGTCTATTAAAAGGAACTATTTCTATTGTTCGATTAGCATAGTTCATACACCATACACACTACATATATTTAAAAATAAATATTTTAAATATAAACGTGTATGTATAAATAAATAAATTTGGGTTCAAACAATTATTTTAAATTTGTTTGAATCAATATTTCAAATGTAATAAAGTTATTTAAAAATAATGTCATCTTTAATTTACAATATATTAATAGAAAAGGCAAAAGATAATAGTCATTATTATATTTATATCATTAATATTACCTACCTATATAATAATTAAACTTTTGAGAACCTTTTTTGACAAATAGAAAATCGTCAGTGTTAAAAAATTACAAAATTAAAAATGTCAATTGAAAAATTGCTCACAAGCCATACTTGTTAATTAAAATGGCTCATATTTCAATTAGTTTTTTTTTCTTAGAAATAAAGCACAGATAAGCATCGGCCACAAGACAGAGTATTTGAGTCACATATGAGTCATTAAACCCATCGATTGTCGGACCTAACGCATTGTTAGGAAACTGAGCTATTAACAGCCGAAGCATTTGTAGTGAACCAGTGAATGGCTGAACGATGAGAAATATTTCATCTCGCTCTGTTAAAAAGAGCCCTTCACTTAAGTAGTTCCTTCAGAGTTTCACACGTCTAGAGGCGACAACCTTTACTTGACAACTCGATGGGGTGATCGCCAAGAAAATATAAACTCCTTAAATTACCATTAATATTAAAAATTCATAAGAAACCATAAAAAATCTAATTGTAACAGTTAAGTATTTTTTTAAATAGATTAAACCTCAACTTAAATTGAACATAAATCATTGGTTATGTCATAGCAAAATTATTATAATATTTTTTAAAGTCTTTTTAAAATATTTTAACACATGAACTTCTCAATAATAGGAATAAAACTATAACAGATAATAAGAGCATGTAGCACTGAAATAAAATAATTTAAGAGTTTGTAGCCAAATATTTAAATTAATTTATTATTGCTTTTATGTGTTAAAAATTAAAAACCTGTTTTTTAACAACAGGGATTAAAAATAAGTTGAAAACCGTGTTGAAATATGAAATTGGCTCCAATATACTAATATTAACAATAAAATAGAATTCAATTGTTTAAAAATGAAATGCCCAATGCTTTATGAGAATGCGTCTTCTTAAATCAAGTATAAATAAATTCATTTTTTCGTTAGTCCCTTTAACTTTGAGTTTGAGTTCAAAGCAATATACTCAGTATATTTGATAAAAGTTTGTTGAGTATGCAAAAATCGTAAAATTTTGCCAATCAAAAGATATAGTTAATAAAATCACACTACCACTAACTGCATACTAACTGTAGCAAAAACTATCTTCATAAGGCCCAACTTCAAACATGAGAAGTCTGATTGTTACGTCGAAGACTTTAACTAACGAGTCGACGCAAGGAAAGCATAGCTCGTTACTTTTGTCTTGCGAATAGAGACTGTTGAGTGGCTAAATTTATTTATTTCTGAAGGCGTCGTTATAAAATTGAGTAAAGTCTATATCAAGTTGTAGGAAAGTCTTGTTAAAAACAACGGTATGTGACAAATTAGTTCATATTATTTCATTTTTATCAAGTAATAAGTAATAAGTTATCATGAATTTAAAAGAGTTTCGAAGTGGTAAATTCATTCAATAGGTACTAGAGTAATGAAGTAAATAGTTTAAATTTTGACCAAAATACAGTTTTTTTCTCTCTTTCCAGTGAACAAAGCATGACTAATACTTCGGGAGATGAATCTATAACGCAAAATATGGAAAACGTTCATAAAAACACAGGTCTTACATCGCTTCGTTTGCAAATTACTGCTTGTGAAAGTTTTCGATTATATTTCAACTCCAGCCATAATATAAAATAATACTGAAATTTTTAAGGCGTTAATTAAGTAGCTACAATTATTTATGGTTTTGCGCCGTAGCCCCATTATCGTATCTAGGCGTTATTAACGATACGATTATAGGCTACTTTATCTTATGGAGCTCATAACCGACATTGAATGAGAGTTTTAGTTATGGGTTTCTGAGATATTGCGGTTTATGAGATTTATTCTACAAAACGGAAATAGATTGCTGTAGAAACTCCGATTATAAAGTTTGATTTACAATAGCGTTAAATGGATCATAAATATATAATAGTTTTAAATAACACTAGTAGAGAAATTAATTGTTAGTAAATTGATATTGAATTGATACAACTACAAAAAGAATATAAATTGTAAAATACAAGTTTTATTAACATTATAATGCTCGGAGCTTGGCTGGAAAACTTGCTATTTTTATATGGACAAAGTATGAGACATTTCTAATGTCTAAGAATAAAAGCAATTATACAATTCAGTAAGTACATAGTAGTATATGTACTGCCGAAGCAAGTACCATAGGTGTTTAGTAAATAAATGCTCATTCATATATTAAAAGATTTTGTAAATTGAAAACATTGTGAATACAAAACTTTCAATAATTTTACAAATACATTTTAAAACAGAATTAAAAAAAAAATTGATACGGTAAATAAATACAGTAAATGGATTTATTTATTTCGTAAACAGGTAGTAGACTTTTAACAGCTGATCAACAATTAAAATATTTATTCTCTGAATTTGAATAGCATTGTATTCTTTCAAAGTAGTGGCAGTTGTAAATTGGGAGTGAAATATGTAAAGTATTTTTGTTCTGACTCTCAAAATGATATTTTGACTCTCAAATGAGGATATGCTCACATTTATTTCCATTTAAATGGAAAAGCGTTAGCTGCTGATAAAGACTATCGAGACATATTTCCTAATAGAAGAATTCCAAATCTAAAACACTCTGATTGAGTTTTTCATTGATTACGTGCAATAGATTCTTTTCCTTTACGTTCTTGTATAGTGGAAAGGCAAGAAAGCCAAGGTACAGTTTTACCGCTGGCGGGAAGGATGTCCAGCAAGATCAACGTATTCCGGGTATGGGTACTTGACAAATATCAAATGGCAGTAGTTTACCGCAGAGTGAAGTATGGAGAATGGTAAAGAAAAGAAATCTTTACCCATATCCCTTTCAGAAGGTCCAAAATTTGCTAACTAGAGTCTTTGCATTGCCAATAAATGTTTGTCTCCGGCTACCAGAGAACCTTCACGAAATAAGTTCTATTTACGGACGGGGCGACATTTACAAGAAATGGAACTAATACATTGCAAAATAGTCATCATTTTACGTGACTGTAGAATTAAGTTTTCAACTTAAGTATAATTAAGTTTTGAAGTTTGACCCGGTACATTTTATAAGCATATGTTTGGGACATTTATATGGCCCCCTTACGGTGGTTCGGTATTTATCTTTTTTCGAAAATAAAATGCCCTGAACATTTATGCTGTGGAGATTATTTGAATGTCACAGTTATGATAACTGGGCTGCCACATTAACCAAGTGGCCACCAAAATCACTTGATCTGAGGCCAATGGACTATAGGACCTAGTACTAACCGTGATGCTAAATTCTAAGTATAAGCTAAAATAAATAAATACAAAAGAAGAATTGATGGCATGAAATTTCAATGAATTTGACAGGCAAAAATCCAGCTATAATGTCAAGAGCCATACAAGGAATATTAAAACATAATTCTGTGATTCAAGATGAGGAGGACATTTGTACCAATTATGAAAGCAAGAACTTGATTATATATTTATTTTATTTTATAGATTTGTTTTACAGAGATATTTTGGGACTTTAGAAGTCTTACTATTTTTGTTCAAGAGTTTCAACCTTTTTCCAGCCATGTTCCGGGTATTTTTATGTTAATAAAGGTTTTACTTTGGAAGTTATTTTTGTTTAGAAGTTGACTTTATTTATACCAAAATGCTAAGAAACAAAATTTCTACAGCTTTAATTTAAAATCAGAATATACAAATGATGCAATGCCATTGTACATCAAACATTAAAAACAAGGATTTTACTAGAGTTTGTAAAACAGAAACCACACCATTATCTTAAAAAATTTGAAAATACTTATTTCTGAGTCTTTTAATGTTAACTTTGACAAAAATACCACGAGAAACTACTATCTATACGTATTAATAAACGCGCCACAAGTTTCAGTATATTCTAATGGAAGAGAATTAAAATCTGTGTGGAAACTTTAGCTTGCCATAGTTCACTAACAAAGCATTTCCTGACCTAACTTTTTACGAACATTTTTCTTATTTTTTAAATAATATGATATTATTTATTTGCACTAATTCATGATACCGCTTTTACCACTATAGAAATTTTTTTCCTAAGTAATAATGTAATATTTGTCTTACAATCTATAAAACTTGATCCATACGGTATATTTGTCTACGTGTATCTCAGTTTCACCTAATAGATTCTCACATATTACTTCCAAAAAGCCAATGACGTACACATTTATTTTACTACATTCTAAGTTTATTTTGTGAGCAAAGTTTATAATTTATTAGAATTAAAAACAAATAAAAACATACAAAAAAACTCACCAATTATTCATTTAATTACTCAAACGCGTTTCAATGACAAAGTCATCATCATCAGTGAGTGTTACTACCACAAACTTTAACTTACAACTAGTAGTAACACTTACCGATCGTGATGATGACTTTGTCATTGAAACGCGTTTGAGTAAATAAATGAATAATTTGTGAGTTTTGTGTATGTTTTTATTTGTTTTTAACATAACTTCACAAGCTAAGATCAAAGAATATTTCTACTAGAATTAATTTTAAATTTATATAGTTATGCTCAGTGATGATTACCTTTCCACTGAAAATCATGTGAGTTGATTTTCCATATCATTTAAATACTAATTTTTTTCTAAATAATTTTCTCAAGCAATTGCAATGGTATGTCTTTGGATACCAATAGTAAGTGAGATGCAAACATGTAATAATTATTAATAAATAACTCACAATTAATTATATACTCTTTCATAAGTGCTTTAACCATAAAGTCTAATACGCAGCTTGTCGTTAGGCATTTTACATTTTATGTTGGTGATTTAACTGATGATGATGAGTATTTAATACGAGCACGTGAAAATAGGTTATTGATTTTGAGTTGTTGTTATTACTATTATTAAACAAATTATATTAGATTTTGTGGTTACATTATTCAATTTTAATACTAGACGTATTTCGTATAACGAATGTCCTTTGACCATTACATTTCAAATCTATGATTTTAAAACATTTTTTTACAATGACTTAATTCTATACTTTTAGAAAAAGTGAATAATTTCCTAACGTTGATAACTAGAAACTGTTAAAGAGGAGATGCAAACATAATTGTTTACGCTACAATATTGTTGCAGTACTTGGGGTCATTACTTTTAATAGAGTGAATACACTGAAATGAACTGTTCATGCATCATTTTTGTTTAACATATAAATTCTTATCGGTAGTAAGATGTAACGTAATTTAAAATTACTTCAAGTGGAGTAAAAAAATTACAACACGATATTTAAAACTAACTTCATTCAAACAACAAGGTTATTTCTTGACTCTGAAATTGTTTTAAAATATCGTTGAAGGCTGGAGGTATGGTAAACACTTTGCGTCTATTGCATTAAACGAGGAAATATATTAATTAATAAGGGCAATATTGGTATAGTGCATCTAAACATAGTCACGTAAACAATGTCGTCTGCGTATCCCACCAGGAAAGATCCCTCTGGCATTGTTATACGCAAAACACTGTCGTAATTTTTGCATTCCCGAGGATCGATCCGCGAAAGGAATCTAGAGAAAAAATAATACCAATAACAATAATAATGATAATAATAAAACACAACAATATTAATATTAATAATAACAACGATACCAGTAATTATATCAATAACCACAAAATTGAAAAAATATAATAATATCATTGATAATATAAGAAAAAGAATAGCAATAGATATGCTAGTAAAAAGAATAAAAATATTAAAAACAATTTTAATCTGAATATATTAGTAATATAGTACAACAACAATGTTAATTATAATAACGGAAATGACCATTTGGAAAACAGAACCAAAATAAATAAAAATAAGGATTCCAATTAATCATTGGTGACCTTCGAACCTAATTACCAGTTATAGGATGATATTGTTTGTGTAAAATAACATTAACTGATATAAGAACTAGTAACATGGACACTGTAACTAACACACAGAGTTGGAACTCGTAACAACCTAGGTAAAAACAAAACTGAAAACTTGTTCAACGAGAAATAAAAGTAAATATATTCTTCTGTTATTGTATTATTTACGGCTAGGAGTCGTTCTTCCCCTGCATTCCCAGTAATAATTATATTTCAAAAGGATTATGGTTTTATCTACTGTCCCTAATTTATCCCTTGTACTTTGCCTACCAATTAAAAACGCAGTAAATCTACGGGCTCCATCGACTTTTCAATTAGCCAAATTGATCCCTCGTTAAAACGTTAACCCCGCTCAAACAAAACAGCAAAACTACAGTACAGTTTGGAACGGACCGTACTGCATTACCATTCTCGATGTAAATGCATCTGGTTACATTTCAATATGTTCGACATAAACGCAACTTGAATATATTTGTGATAATACTGGGGCATCAGATAGCGTTTATATTGTATTAAAGTTAATTATTCGCCGGTTGGTTTGTTCCGGTCGAATTTACTAATAATGTTTTAATCACTGTTGATAAAAATTTTAATTTTGCACACCTAAACAAAATTTTCCAATTTTACAAATATTTGATTTTGTTTAGTCGGTAAAAATTAGTTTAAATATTAAAGACAAAACTACTTCCCAAAATTCTATAATTTTCTAAAACTAACATACCTGATATTGAATTACACTTGTTATATATATATATATATATATATATATATATTTATATATATATATATATATATTTATATATATATATATAATACGTTTTCTTGTTTAATAATTTAAAACGACATAGGTTATTCAAATACAAGAATATTTATTAATTTATATCCAAAGCTTTTCGTTGGTAAACAGTACCAACATCATTAGGAATGAAAATTACAATAATGTAAGCTATAGGCCTAAAACATATCATATGTTTTAGGAGCGGATATGTTTTAGGCCTATAGATTACATTATTGTAATTTTCATTAATGTTGATGTTGGTACTGTTTACCAACGAAAAGTTTTGGATATAAATTAATAAATATTCTTGTATTTGAATAACCTATGTTGTTTTAATATATATACAGTCAGTCTTAAAACGAAACGACAGTGATGGCAAGGGGATATTGTCTTGTTGGAATAGGTATTTCTGAAGGATTACTTAGTTTCTGAAGGAAGCATGATTTCTTCCACTATTCAACATATCTCTGGCTATTGACTGATCCATTAACCATACACAGATCACCAGAATTTTTGAGGGTTGTGCATTCTCAAATCATTACAGCTTCACAAACAAATTTAACTAGGGGCGCAATGAACGACGACAGAACGTCTCTGTTTTAGTGCGCCTAACCTTAACTTGCTGTCTAGGATAGGGTTCAAACCTACTTTCATTAGACAGGGCAGGCTTGTTTCATCCAGTCATGTCTGTCATTTTCATTCGCCTTTTCTTATTTATTTCATTAGCAGGTACGACATTAAACCTCTCTCAAACAATTGTCTTCAGTTCCAGTACTGATGTATCTTTAACTTTAGTCAAAATATCTGACAAAATACCCCTACGATCTTGGTAACTAGGTATGTTACAATATTTGGAACGATTTAAGTGGAAGTGGAATATTTCAAAATAACCTAAATTCATCTCGTCACAGGCGCACCATAATTTTTTAACGTTTTTCAAATACCAGTTAAACACTCTAATAGCTTATTCATATACCTAAAACAATTTGTCTAATGTCAAATTTTATCCAACGTAAAGATATATATATATATATATATATATATATTTATATATATATATATATATATATAAGTTATATATATATATATATATATATATATATATATATATATATATATATAATAAATGTTATAGGCCATATTTATATACATAAAAATATTTGTGGAATCAGCTGCATTAAAGATATAGAGGTCTAATGTCGACCTATATGGATCGATGGAAAATATTTCGATCGAAACATTTTTAATGAGGTATATTGCCGTAACATCAGATCATCAAGCATAAAACATTTATTCTTAAACTATAATTAAATCTTCTTCTTTTCGTTTTATATAGCTAATTAGTCTGCCTATTTCCAATGTGTCTCGAATAAAGTGTCATCCCATTTTTTTGCTGTTCTTACTGTTCTATATTTAGTAATTCTGATTATATGGTTCATTCACTTCAGTATTTTTTCGCCATCCATTCATTAATATTTTTCACCTCGCATCGTCGCCGTAAGGTCTGTCCTTGAGTTCTTTTCCATCAATTCTTTTTAAGATTTTCATAACAAATTCTCTATGATGTTCGTTGTCGTAGCTGT
Organism: Prosapia bicincta; assembly: GCA_036971475.1. Classification (NCBI taxonomy): domain Eukaryota; kingdom Metazoa; phylum Arthropoda; class Insecta; order Hemiptera; family Cercopidae; genus Prosapia; species Prosapia bicincta. The sequence goes on along the minus strand of JBAIZL010000004.1, from coordinate 189,197,229 downwards.
GCCAGGCCGCGTTTCAGCAATCCTATATAATTTTTAACAAATCAAATATTACAGTCAACAAAAAAATAATCTCAAAACCGATAAAAACATATCAAAATCTCATCTTATTCACATTAAAAACAACTATATTTTTCAAACACATCTTAAATTTCAGTGGAACCAGAAAATAAAAGAATTAATACAGACAGACAAGAGTAAATTTTGTACAGTATAAACTAGCGTTTCTTCCTTACATATTCAATGGAGTAGTTTTTAGTAGTGAAAGTAATGTATAGAAGAATCCAATGATAAAGTAATAAATAAAATGGCTTTACAATGGGACGTCAATATTACGCTAGGTTTGTCAGGATAGAATAGGTTGGGCTAGGGTAAAATGCTTTACAACCTTAATTTATGACACCATGCAATAAATCTGCCTACAGTTTTTACTATGGTCATAAAAAGTGAAACAGTCATTTGTGGTAATTTATAACAAACTATAAAATTATTTATAAGTTCTATACATGGCTTACGTCGACTTGAAAAAATTATTGTGTAGAATATTTCTAGGATGACATACATATGTTTTACGGCGTTTAGACATGGAAACAACAGAACATATTTCTTCGTTATTTTCTTCTTATAACTAAGATAGTACAATTTTTCGCTAAATTTACATGTTCAAGAATATATTTTTCATACCATGCTCTGTTTAGGAACAGCATTAGATTTCAACTAAATGTTATAACCAATTAGATTTTATAACTATCATTTACTTTATTTAATTACTAGTAATGATTAATCACCGATGAGGGCAAACTTGTGCTGGAAACATGTTCTGATTTAAAATTGTATTTTGAGATATTGTGTATCAGTGTATATTTCTTATATATTTATATACAAGCTCGCTGTAGCTGAGCTCTAGGTTAACATATATAAAGTATTTACTGTTTATATTTTTTTTAAATACCAAAATGTTTGTATTACAATTAATTTGATCATTTTCCCATTTTACGTAGCTTAGGGCCACTACATGGCTTAATATTTTTAGGATAGCAATCCGTTAAGACATAAGTTTTCATAAACGTAGTTCCAATTGTGAAGAGCTAGAACCTGAATTGCTCCAGCCGACGGATAAACTTCAACACTGTTTTCACTCATTGACCACTATAAATGGTTATAGAAGCATTGAAAGGTACATAAGATGCACATTGACCTCTATAAATTCTTGACTCTATAAAAATATATAGACGTACGATGTCATTTATAAATGTTCTATTTGTTATACAAGGTAAATTCGACCTTGAACCCTTGTCTCGTGTCGCAATATGAACCCTCGACATGAACAACAGCGTCAATGGTTCTATAGACAGTAGTAGGGTTTAATATACAACATATGTCAGACGTCTGTCTGCACTGGTGGTGAATCTAAAGAGCTAACAATAGCGAGTTCAATGGTGTAGAAAACGTTTTCTGGAGAAACTAATGAAAACTCTGGAATCGTTAAATACTAGGCATTGTGTTCTGTACAAACAATATCGGAAAACAATGAAAAATTTCCCTGTGTAGAAACGATGAACTGAGATTAGACATACTCTGAATAGTTTTTTGTACGATGTGAGGTAAACCTAAAATTGTTACTTTGGACTACTATAATCCATTCATCATATATATTGATAGTTGAAACTCTAGTTGGGCCAAATATATATATAGCTCTTCTGTCAAATCCTAGTTAATTCCTCAATTTACCTATTGTTGGAACCAAATTATATTTTAAATATTCCTAAAATTAAGTCGCAATATATTTAAATTTTGAATATTTTTTCAAGATTTACCATAATTTAGTATTTTTGTTTTCTTAAAATAATTTATAATACCTAAGAATTACTTCTTATCTCTTAGCAATAATCATCTATTCGCAAGAAAAACGTAAACACTTCATAACAAAATAAACGACATACAAAGTTGGATGACACATACACACACACACACACACACACACACACACACACACACACACACACACACACACACACACACACACACACACACACACACACACACACACACACACACACACACACACACACACAACACACACACACACACACACACAAACACACTCACAACACACACACACACACACACACACACACACACACAACAGACACACACACACACACACACACACACACACACACACACACACACACACACACACACACACACACACACACACACACACACACACACACATGTATCGTATGTAAGTGGCTCGCTCTTTTACCCTTGTGTGATAGAAAAACTTTCAATCTTGTCATGTTAACTTGAGTTACGTAATTAGTATAGTCAAAAGGGCCTAATTAATTCTTAACCGAGACTGTATTATAATACATTGGGCAAATGTTTAAATTGAAATAATTTGGAATTGTAAAGCAAATTCCAAAAAATACGTTCAAGGTGGCACAATAATATGCAATATGTATATGTATATATGTATATATATATATATATATATATATATATATATATATACAGTAAACTCCCGATTATCCGTGGGCGGATTATCCGGGGTCTGCCATTGCTTTACAAATATCCAATTTTAATTCCAATCAGATTCATGTGTTTAAATTTCCAAACGGTGAATTACGACGTAAATACATATAAGGCTTAATAGAAGTTAAGATGAATGGAATAGATATGTAAATATGTACGTACTATATGTAATCATCCCGACGCGGGCCAGCGAAATAAAAGGGGTGAGCAGACTACTGTATATAAGAGACAATGACAAAATGCTTGGACGCCCGAAAACCTAATCTGTATCATAAGATTGTAAACAAATGTCAGCTAGTCTCGGCTATAAATAGTCTAGGACGTGACATAGCGGATTATCCGGGGAATTCGTTATCCGGCGTTGCCGGGCCACCCTTATCCACGGATAATCGGGAGTTTACTGTATATATATATATATATATATATATATATATATATATATATATATATATATATAATATCTGTAGTAATATCCGTATTTTACTTTTTAATGTGAGTATTTAATACAGTTTATTAAACATCAATTTTTATCTTTTTTAATAAGTCATGTTCCCTGAGTAGAAACCTAGGTGTTTACAATGATAGGTCAAATAATTTAAAAGCTATCAATTCATAAACATTTTTTCTCTAAAATCGCCTATATTCACTTTGACTAAAAAAAAAAACACTTTCTAGTGATTATATTTATTTTGTAAAATTTAAATTTATAGGTAGACCTATATGTATTATGTTATAAACATACCTAAGTTATTCACCACACCATAGTAATCAGCTGCACTCCTCTCATTAATATTGACTATATTATGTTCATGTGACAATGAGCTAAGACTAAATAATGGTTTAAATGATTGGTTAAAGAATTATTTTATTTAATGGGTGTAAACACGATGTGGCAAGAATAATTTAGCTTTAACTATAAATGTGTACATTATGCCTTTGAAAATGTCTTGCTTAGCTCTATTGTTTAAATTCTAAACCATATGATACAATTGAGATGTTAAGTTTCTGAGTCCATGTACATGTCTCATGCACCCCGTTCTGATGTCGGTGAATGTACGTTAGTTGTACTGACGATACTTTGGGCTTAAAAAAACAATAAATATCACTAAAACGGTTACTTTTAAATTAACTAATGAATTTAACACAAAGTTTTGAAGAACTATAGGTCTAGTTACTTTTTCCTGTGATAATGTTAAGAAAATCTTCTCGTTTAAGAGCGTTGTATACGAATTAAAAATAAAATCTGTTTTTATCTTAAAGTCGGCCATTATTATCATGGATTTGTTGAACTTATAATTCAAGTAAATTTATAAAAAACGTACTGGGGCATAATGTTTTACATCGCACTAGGGTGCGATCAATCAGTGATTGATCTGACTGTCACTATTCGATCCTGAAGTAAGAAAACGTTTAGGCGGATTAAAGGCTCGGTAGTTTTCTAATTACTATAAGGTTAAGTTTTAAAAGTCTGATAAGTTAAACTTGAGGTTATTTACCAGCCTAGAAAAGTAGAAAGACAATCAAGGAGGTGTTTACAATTTAATAAAATAATCATTGAACAATCACAAATTAGATATGGGTTATCGTATGGAATAGGTAGTTTTTATAAAGTTGGAGTTCGATGAGGAAATAAGTGAACGAGCGTGTGTATTGGCTAATGGGATTTAGGTCAGTATTGTTGCACTTCTGCGATATCGATCCGTTGACGTGTAGACTGGACACAAGAGTCGGTGAAGCACTGTGAGGTGACTAAGCAGCTGATTCAAAGTTATTGGCTTAACCTTCAACGTGATGTCATCACGATGACTATTTATGCATGAAACACAGTTGTTTACAGATTCAGATACATTACGCCTCAGAGCTCCTACATACTGGTATGGTGCGCGCTTCACAGCTGGGCGTTTGAGGTAACACTAGTATGAGTTGCACCCACTACAACTCCTCTACGTTCTCTTTTACAGTCAGTTAAACTTGAAAGTGGCTATCGTCGTCAGTAATTTGACTGAGTGGACTGGAGTTACTAGAGCAGACTAATTTGCTGGTGGTGTGATGCGAATGCTCTAAATTGGCGCTCAACTATGTGACGAGAACTATACACGGATCTTAACATCAACTTCCTCGATTTCATTTGCACAAGTCACATAGTTTGATGTTGAATTTAGTTCGCAGAATTCAATAGAATATAATTATATCTACCAATATAATAGTTATAATTAAAGAAATATGTCAAACCTGAACAGTTATTTTATTCTATTGGATATTTAAAATGTAATTCCTCTTGTCGATGGTAACGGTAGTGGTAAGAGCATTGTAAGTTGACAGATTTAACCCAAATACAGATTCAGGTAGTCGTAACCGCCCCGGTCTGTAAGGCATCTAAGAAGGAGTTCAAAAGTTCGAAAAAGAATTTCAGTGTTCAAACATTAAGGTGCTAAAATCAAATAAGAAGTGTCTACCCGTATGCAAAAAGACGTCACAATACGCCTTAGAAAACTGTTAGGGCGATCTAGTTCTCCAAGAAAAAGAAAAATTGTAGTCTATCCAGTGAAGAGATGGAATTACATATTCCGTGTATAAATATTGAGATTTATAATTTTAAAAGCAATCAACCATGAAAAAGTAATTGTTTAAAGTGATGTTTGAAATATAAGAAAATTTATGTCATTGAAGAAAATTTAGTTATTAAATCCTTACATTTAAAACGTTTTTAAAACCAGCAATATAAAAAACAATTTTTTAATCAATTCATACTTGGGTCAGCAAAGAGAGATTTTATTGCAGTTGCCTTTATTAAATAATTAGAATTATTATAAATAAAGTAACATAGCTTATGAGTTAAAAACAACTGTTCTACCTCATAATCTATAACCTATAACCAGCTGTTTTATGAAATCATATGTTATCACTTATTTTAACCTAAGTAAGACAAAACAACTGAAATGTTTACCTAGCCTCTTTTGTGAAACGTTTAAAACGCCTCTCACATATAAAATTAAAATAAATTCATATTAAATTTATTTAATCAATTGAATTTGAAAAACTGTATTAACATCAAGTGTCATCCACTAAAAGTTAAAAAAATATATTTGCACTTGAGTGGATGGATGGCTCGGCGATCGCTGTAGCAGATTTAGCGTTACCCAGGGTACACCACGTGGAGGCCTGCTACATTGTACCCCATAGTGGCGATGCAGTTACAAGCAGATATAGAACCCCTGGAATCCAGAAGGGAGAAAAGCACTTTAAAATTTTGGGAAAGAGCTAGGCGAATAGACTCCAGTCACTGGAGTAGGTACAGACCAGCAACTCAGAGGTTGAAAACACAAATCACCCCCCTAGTGCATGCCGAAGCACTAAGAGAGAAAGAGAGAAGTATAACATCTCCACCCCGAGCCCAGCACCACTGCAAAGTTTCACTGAGGTAGTCGGCGCTCTGCCAAAAGTAAACCTTCAGCTGCTGAACCCTTTAAGCAGTAAAAGGGAGACCAACCCAACAGAACTAAGGAAAAACGCTCTCGAAACCATTCATAATCTTTACCCGAGTAACGAGTGGCTTCATGTCTATACAGACGGTTTTTACATACCTGAAACTAATTCTGCTGGGGCAGGATCCTACTGCGGGTTTTTCCAGCAATCTTCAGCTCTTGGCAGGAACTCTAGTAACTTCGAGGGAGAAATATGTGCTGTCACTGAGGCGGCCAATAATATTGAGGCGCTAAACTTACAACCAAGCAGTGTTGTGTTTCTTATAGACTCACAGGCTGCAATCTCTGCCCTAAGCAACAACAAACCCACTGAAAGCCTGAATGCCTCGAACTGCCGCAAGAAATTAGCCAACCTTATTAGCAGGGGCTGGGATGTCAGCCTACAGTGGGTCCCCAGCCACGTGGGACTTCCAGGAAACGAGAAGGCGGACGAAATGGCCAAAAAAGGAGCAGAGAAGGAGCAACCTGAAACTCTCCAAACCCTTGAAGCAGCAAAATCCCAAATTGACTCTACCATATCCAGGCTCACTAAGAACCTACTAAGAAACGCATCCACGGGCAAAATATGGGCAAACTTAGCGATCCCAGGCCACATACCTGGTCATCTGGAGAGAGGTGAAGCTGTTGCAAGGTTCCGCCTGGAAACCGGTCACGACTATCTGCAGGCTCACCTACACCGGCTTGGCATAGCCGAATCGGACGTGTGTCCACTCTGTTCCACAGAAATTATGGTGGCAAGTCACCTGCTCGCCTGCCCAAAACTCAACCATGCTCTTTACGACATCACTGCTCGGTACTGGGAGGCTCGGCGTCAAATGGCCCAACTGCCACAGACGGGCGTTGGATAATAAATAAATAAACTTGAGTGGATGGATAATAACGATTGAAAACTTGAAAAAGATATATATGCCTATATGAAGAAAGTGAACCAATATGGAAAAATGTTAAAGGAAAACGTAAAATAATAATTACATAAATATTTTTCTCACAATTATTCCCAATGGAATATTTAAAATTCATTCATACTAAACTTCTACTATATATAAAAAAAAATAATAAATAAAACTGAAAATTAATATATCTGAGAGCGTTATTCAGATAAATGTTTTGATATTAACTTTTTTCGGGTATTATTTTAGGTTCCATATCTTTCAATGTGATCATAACACCTTTAACTAAGACTACAAAAATATTAGCAACGCCTCCATAAAGAATTAGACAATTTGAGAGAAATATAGTTAGATAGAAAAAAAAACATTTTGAGTTAACAACGGCAAATATCAAAAGAAAATACCTAAAATCTCTTTAAACACTAGTTTATTGGTACCGACATGTTTGATGTCATGTTATCAATGATTATCTACCAAATCAGTAAAGACAACGACGTCTTCGAAACTAGTCTGTACAAATAAAGTAGTACTCATTGAGACTTTTACTCTTTAACCTTCTGTGAATTTCTCTTAGAAGCTAAACTCTAATTATAATCGATATTTGGATTAACTTATTTTCGTAATGTACATGAATTTGTTAAGAAACATTTAATTTATTTTATTCGGCAACATCAGGTTCAAGTACTTTAGTTATGATCAGATGTAATATAGTTAATTTAAAAAAGTAAACTTTGGGTTACCACTAAGGAGTATAAAACTCCTGACTCATCTGTAGATATCTAATATTTAGTTACGTACTAAAACGCATTCTATTGTTGTTGTTTGTATAGACTATTTTGCTCTAAAATACTTTAAATACATAGAACATAATAAATTGTGTATATATCACTGGATTACATTAAAATTACACACACACACACACACATATATATATATATATATATATATATATATATATATATATACATATATACACATGATAGCTGAATTGATTCTAACTTGGTTAGGAAGATACTTATGGGCCCATTATTAAGAAGGTAGATAGTTGGACAGACAGTTTAGTGAATACATAGCTGAATGTATAGCTATGTAGGAATACATTGATGGACAGCTGTATAATAATACGTTTAACGCAACTACAGTAGAGTTTCGAAAAATCGAGTCATGATATTTCCAGGTTCCGTTAAACTCGATCCCGGCTTTGAGTCGGCTAAGACACGGGATTAATTAGTTAAGCCGCCGGCTAAAAACATTTTCACGTCAGTATTGCCGGTTTCACATTAAAATTAACCTACCGATCGGATGGATAGAGAACTATACAAGGAGTGGTTTGAGCCTGAAACTGAAAACGTTTTTAAAAGCAGATAGTTTGCCTCGGAATGCTATTTTACTGTTAGACAATACACCGTCTCATACCGATGAAGATCTACTGTGCTCTGATCCGTGCTTTATTTCTACCCGCAAATGTTACAATCGTAATCCAGTTGATAAATCAAAGTGACCTGGAATTTATAAGAAAAAAATACACAAGTTACCTTCTACAAGGGACTGAGGGGGAAAAGCAATGTAGGCTTTCTAAAAAAATTACAGCTAAGAGAGATTTGTAACTGGATAGCGAATCATAAAACGAAATATAAGGACATCAAGTAATTCGTGGAAAAAATCCTGTGTCATATTGAAACTGTCGACTGTCTCATTTATCCACAAGAAGAAATAGATTTGATATTTTTATCAAGAAACGTTCATCTTGTTTATATTTCAACGTGAACAATTTGAGATAACAGATGTTACGATTATGGAAATGGTACAAACAAATTACTGAAGCAGTAATGACGAGAATGAAGATGACGGCACGACCGAGACAGTACAAGAAGGGAAAATTAGTCTCTTTGAAGGGACGACCGCCTTGGAAACTGCATTATATATTGAACAACACACAGACATCAAGGCAACAAAGATGGTCCTGCTAAGACGTCTACGCGACACCGTAGCACGAAAACAATCTTATAAGCAAACGCAGAAGATACATAATAACTGTTTCCTAAGAAATGTTTCATACGTGATGAACAATGTATTCCAAAGAAACATTAAGTATTGTAACTTAATGTAAGTACTGTAATCAATAAAGTACTATAAATGAATTTTGTTCATTCTTAACTATGGTATTATTGGTCAATAGAACTTCTGTTTCTTCTAATGCACTGGAACGTATTTCCATGAATTCAGAGTTTTCGATCATCCGAGAGGGTTTGGTCCCATCTACCTAGTTATCGAGACTCTGCTGTATTTGAATAATAGCGCCATTCACTAATTTTGAATGGTTTACACTATCTTCTTGCCTCAAACATCAGTATAAAAAACGCAGTTTTTGTGTAAGAAAACAAACAACAATGAGACTACAATTACTAAACGGTCTTTTGTACTATATTTTTGATGTCATATACAGCCTTACTTAATTTTTAAAATTATTATCTTCAAGAACGGAAAATACAGCTGACGGTGTTGTTCAATGGATTATCTGCGTGTAAATTCGACTCCCTCCCCGAAGAAAAAATTAGAAAAATTAAATATGACCGGACATGGTCTCTCAAATCAAGTTTCATAAAGATAACAAACAGGAATCTGAAAAAGAAGCATTTAACCAAAACCATTGTGCTTATCATTCTCTCTGACGGTAGACAATCTTTCTCTCTGGTGTCCTGTGTCATAAGTGTGGATTATCATTCTCTCTGACAGTAGACAATCCTTCTATCTGGTGGCCTGTGTCCTAAGTGTGGTCTATCTGTTATACTTATAGTTCTCTCTGGCAGTAGACAATCATTCTCTCTGGTGTCTGTGCCATAAGTGTGGATTATCATTCTCTCTGACAGTAGACAATCCTTCTCTCTGGTGTCCTGTGTCATAAGTGTGGATTATCATTCTCTCTGATAGTAAACAATCCTTCTATCTGGTGTCCTGTGTTCTACGTGTGGTCTATCTGTTATACTTATCGTTCTCTCTGGCAGTAGATACATTTTATCTCTGGTGCTCTATGTCCTTAGTGTGTATTATCTGTTATGTTTCACATTCTATCTGACAGTAGACATATCTTCTCTCTGGTGCTCTATGTCCTTAGTGTGTGTTACCTATTATGTTTCACATTCTTTCTGACAGTAGACATATCTTCTCTCTGGTGATCTATGTCCTTAGTGTGTGTTATCTGTTATGTTTCACATTCTTTCTGACAGTAGACATATCTTCTCTCTGGTGATCTATGTCCTTAGTTTGTGTTATCTGTTATGTTTCACATTCTTTCTGAGAATAGACAAATCTTCTCTCTGGTACTCTATGTCCTTAGTGTGTGTTATCTGTTATGTTTCACATTCTTTCTGACAGTAGACATATCTTCTTCTGGTGTTTTATGCCCTAAGTGTTTGTTATCTATTACGTTTATCAATCTCTTTGACAGTTGACAAGCCTTCTGTATCGTGTCACGTGTCTTAAGTGTAGGTTGTATAATGACAAAGATTGTTATAATACTGAGAAATTTCTATATAAAGGGTTTACTTTAAAAAAAGAATTTTCAACCTTATTAAGTACAAACGAAATATAATTAAAACTATGTAATAAAAATATTCAATTTATTTGCAGTTTTATCGCACCATAAAAATTAACATGTAAAGACCTTCCAGCTGTAACTCGCAATTTTTCACGTTACAAAACTGCTCTCTGGGGAAATTCTACAAAGCGTAATATAAAAAGGGCTTTTAAAATGAAGGATAATGCAGTAGCCTTTGTAATTCAGTGAAAGTGAAACATAAATCATGCCTTAATACGTGTATATATACAAGTAACTTTAAATCACAATACCCTTACGTTAACCTGCATTATAATATTATATTCCATGATATGAAGTGGTTTTATAATATTTCTTGAATATAAACCCATTATCTACGAATAGGATTTTATCTATGAAACCAACAAAAATATGAATTTTAAAAATTATAGACGTTATATCTAGACGTTAGTTATACAATAACTTCTTTCTTCCACTAAAATACTGTGTTGAAAAATAAAAATAAGTTTAAAACAATATAAATATTGTTTCCGTTGAAAGAAAATTCGAAAGTTGTTCACTAATATTAAAGTAGAAACTAAATAATTTATAATTTTAAAGGACGTATTTTTCAAAAAAAGTCCCACTTGAAAGAAAACAAATTCTTTATCCTATCTTTAGACTTCCACCTTAAGCAATTCTCATCCTTTTAGATTTTCGTCTCAGTCCAATTTTTATACAATTTAGGCCTAATTCGTTATTTTTTAAAACAAAATTCACTAACAGCTTTATTTAGTAATTTGTTTCTAATTTTTCGTGATCCCGTTTCACCAAAAAACTAATACAATTACTTTTTTTATACATTTACTTTTGCATTCACCATTTTATATATTTTTGAATTTGTTTAATGGACTATTCATATTTTAGTGTAGTTTAATATGGGCAAGCAATATGTTAGTCGTACGTGTTATTTAGGGGGCAGTGCTTAGCGACAATTAACTTGCATTTACTCTAAAGAAGAAACTATTTTCCTTTATTTTCACACAAATTACTAATTTATTTAGGAGTAAGTTACAAATATTTATAAAAAAATATAACCTACGTTTATAGGACTAAAAGTAGAAGCAATAATACTCTGCTTTTACTGATTTTATACTAGTTATTTTTATCTCTTGCAGTAGTGAAAACGTTCACATCTATCCTCAATCTCGAGATTTCGTAAATGTCAAAGTGATTTTCTAAACTATTTGACCTAAAAGAATTTATATTGGGTTTTTCAAGTCAACACATATTTATCAATATTTATTAATTATTGGTAAATAACTTTAGAGGTAAAAATTACAACTCATGTGCTAATCATAAAATTAGGATATTCGAAGGTAAAATGTTTCAAATAAACTATATTTAAAAGCAAATTGATTTTAATTTTAGCTTTCAGTAAACACAATTTGTACATAATTATCTTTTTTATTCTTTCCAAAATATTTACATGAAGAGATTGGCTTTTTATTTGGTATACAACTATTCTTTCCATTTATCCTGTGAGGTTATGTTAAAACGAATAAAAGACATACACAAAACTCACCAAGTAATCATTTATTGACTCATACCCGTTTCAATCACAAAATCATCATCATCATTGAGTGTTGTTACTACAAATTTTATTACATTTTAGTTATAAGTTAGAGTTTGTAGTAGCAACACTCATTGATAATGATGAATTGGTCATTGAAACGCATATAGGTCAATAAATGATTAATTTATGAGTTTTGTGTATGTCTTTTATTTGTTGTTTATAATTACGCACTGTAAAACATCATTTATATACAGTATAAATATCGTTGTGCTTTACGAATACATTTTCTAGACCTACTCAATAAAATAACCAATAATTAATTTTCTATGTTCAGTTTAATACATTACGTTTGCAAAATATTTTATGTTCTATAAAAAAAAACAAATTTTGTTCAAATACTTTGTACATATAACATAATGTTATCTTACAAATGTTAAATCTAACAATAAAGTAGGGAAAAATGTGTCGGTGTCTCAAAAAAAGTAATCTAAGAAACAGAAATTAATATATCGGGATAATGTGTAAAAGAAAAATATATCTGTATTTCTATGTAAATAACTAAAAAACGAAAAACGCTAACTACTAAAACTGAACTGAATAACAACTTAAGATGTTTTAATCTCAAAAGGTTTCTCGTTATCTTGGCGTGACAGAAGTGTATCAGAACACACTGAATGTATTAGGTGCAGGTCTCGCCCAACCTTCAACAATGCTCCCTCTGTGTGTCCTTGGCACGTGGAATTAATGAGAATAGGAAATTTTATTTTGCCAGAGGAGAAATAGTTATTGAGTATAGTCTTCCATTACACAGATAGCTTTTAGATTACTGAACATTTTCGATGCGATTTTGATTGCTTTTACTTTTGTTTATAATCTACCGTCGATGTACACCTGCATTGCGAGGTACAGTAAACTTTATTATTATTTCTGTTTGTACAAACAGCCAGCCAAATCATCTACCACAGTGTTTTCTTATAAAGAGTAGTTTAATTTATGATCTCAAGGAATAGTTTTATTATTTAAATTAAAACTAATTAAATTAAATGAAAATTAATTATTATTTAAATTTATTTAATGTTTTTTTAATTATTTAAAAATTAATATCATATTTATAATTATCTTAAATGGTTATAGTTTAAAGAAAAAATATTTAAAGCTATAATTAATAAATAAATTCATTTAGAGAAAGTCATAAATTTATTTCTGGTTAATAAATAACCTGCACTGTTTTTTAATTAGCTTTTAAGAGGACCTTAAAGTTTTTTAATAAATACGAAACATGTGTTACAAAGGTGTTTTAAAGGACACACACAATGCCTGAAAGACGAGTAAGGCAGGAATTAAAAAAAAAACTTTAGATTTACACGAACCAAAATAATATTACAGTTTACCTGATTTCTCTTAAAAGTTACAATACTAAAAGGTTTTAAGGACGGGTCGGAGCCTAATCGCACTAATATTTTTGATGTGAGACACTGAAAGACCAAAGTACGACAGAAAATAAGAGAAAAATAAAACGTTCAATCACAAAACCAAAACTGAAATCCTACTGCACTCACCCTCACTTGAAAAGATAGGTATTTGTGAGAGACGTGTTTTTCAAAACTGTTTTCCACAGCAGGTTTTCTTGTGTCTACACAAAGAAATTCAGTAGATTTCTTGAAGCTACAAAAAACACCCAATATAAAAATGTTGTAACGTCTATAACAATTAATTCACAAAATAGATTTTTCTCTTACAAATACACCTTCCTATAAAAATTTATTATTCCCACTTTTTTGATATAGTTTAAAAATCTACCTAAAGTCTTGTAATGAATAAATTAAAGATTTGATTTTAACGTGTTGTGTTCATCCAGTTATTATATTAGACAGAAATACTAATCTCAGCATGTAGTACTCTCAACCATCTTTGTTTTAAACATTTCCAGTGTGTTGTCTGAAACTTGCAAGAAGTTGTCTACGGTTTGCATTCAGGTTATCACGAACATTTCTTATTTCTAACTCCGTGCATTTCCTTAAATTCCTTTTATTACCTTCTAGCTTGTAATATTAACTTTCCTTCAACTTTTATTTTAGTTTTTTATCTTTTTCTATTCTGATTGCGTTTTTTCTAGTTTGTTTAATTTTTTTAAGTCTATTATTTTTTTTTAAAATTTAACTCTTGAGATGTGACATTAAAATTTGAAATTAAAAAAGATTTTTTTCGTTTACATGATTGTTTCCCCGTTCCAGGGATAAACGTGATCAGTTTCAGTTGAGGAAATAAACTTTATTCAACTCAGTTGAATTCTTTATCCTTTATCACTGTTTTACACCCTTACTTATCCTGTAGTATGCAGACGTTTTTTATAATTGTTATTAATCAGATTACTGTTATCATGATGCCATCTAGTGTGATAGAAATAGATAAGGGTAATTTTAACAAACAGAACATTTTTGAATACAATACTTGAAGTTTACTAGCAACGCACACCTTACTATATTATAAATGAACATGGAATATTTTCGATACGAGCATAGCTAGAATAAACCATGAAATAATTCCTTATATAATATTTGCATAACTATATCCATTTATACTTACTGATACTAACAAAACCTTTCTCCCTCTTTCTTTGCCTCATTCTCTTTCCCCCCTCCCTCGCTCTTCTCTCTCTCTCTCCCCCTTCCTCTCTCTCTCTCTCTCTTTCATTACCTCATTCTCTCTCTCCAACTCCCTCGCTCTTCTCTCTATCTCTCTCTGTATATATATATATATATATAGACACACACATACACACACACACACACACACACATATATATATATATATATATATATATATATAAAATACGTTTTCTTGTTTAATAATTTAAAACAACATAGGTTAATCAAATAAAAGAATATTTATTAATTTATAGCAAAAGCTTTTCGTTGGTAAACAGTACTAACATCACCAGGAATGAAAATTATGATAGTAATTTTCATTCCTGGTGATGTTGGTACTGTTTACCAACGAAAAGCTTTTGATACAAATTATAAATATTCTTGTATTTGAATAACCTATGTTGTTTTAATATATAGGCTATATATATATATATATATATATATATATATATATATATGTATATATATATGTGTGTATATAGATCACAAGGACAAAAACACACAGACATATATATATATATATATATATATGTAAGTATGTAACAAGTAAAGGTTACAAGACTATAAACCGTATATGGATACTTTGCACTATTGGATACAAATTTATCACTTTCACTTGAAATTATGCTCATATAAATTTTTCATGATCCTAATTGATAACATCAGTTACCTAAATAACGGTTACAATTTTATTTATTTCAAATTATACAAATTAATGACCGGTTCTCTCAAGTATGTTTTTGTTAATTGAATCACAGATTGCGATACCAACAACCATTCAATTTAGATTTCTCTAATTACAAACATTAGCTAATTCCTTAAACTATTTCTTATAAAGGCTATTTAGGACGTTTAGAAATATTATTTACTAGAAATTATATTTTTTTAAATGTTTTATTTTTATGTAAAGTTGTAAATAAAATGTATGAAGTATTTATAATAGATAAATTACTACATATAATTTAAATAAATATATAATATAAATCTATCAAAAAATACTCATCTGTTATTATATTCTTTTTTTTTGAATAAAATTATTTATAATTATTTCCACCTTAACTATAGAAAAACCTTATCTTTAAAATCTTAGTAGCTTGTAACTATTTTAGCACCTTTACATGTATCCAGACAAATAGTTGCATCTAGGTTTCAAATAATAATTTTATTACGTAAAGGTATGAACCATCTGGACAGAGTTTATTTTCCTAGAGGAGAAGACAAAACTTTCTAAACATAAAAAGCTTTAGGGGAAAATTAAACAGTGAATAAAAACTGATGTCAGTAAAACATAATAATTGAACAAATGAAATAAAAATATTGTACAGACTTTCACTTACGGAAAGTTAGAACTAAAATTTATTTAAATTATATTTTACTGTAATAATAGCAATAAAATTTATATTTAACGATTAAAATGTTTGACCTATATTTGACCAGAATCCATTTTACAAAACAGGAAATTTAATTACACATACATAGGCTGATGAGCATCTAAAAATATGATTTGTTTGTAGTCTTTCGTTAAAATCTGAAGTATAGGCATAAGCAATTCTATCTGTAAAATCATAACATTGCATACATTAGATACATAGTTTTTAATATTGTCCTTAACACATAAAAATCTAGCGTACACCAAATAATACATTCGTTTGTGTGTGTGTGTGTGTGTGTGTGTGTGTGTGTGTGTGTCTGTATTATATGTGCGTGTGTGAATTCATTATATGTGAAAATAACAGAAAAGACTATGAGACAAAAGTTTGCAATTATTTTTATGGAGATTATGAATTTTAATTTCACTATGTTTATTGAAATATGCAAATTTTATGAATAATTATACCTTCTTCTCTTTCTTTCTTCCTTTCTCTCTCTCTCTCACTTATAAATAAATTTATATATATATAAATACATACTTATTTGTCAATCTTTTTATTTATATATACAACATTTCGCAAGTGCAAGGTAACTCCTTTACAACTTTGAATATTGCATTGTTAGGAAAGATAATTTCTTTTAATTGAATATCATCAATAATTTTAGTATTTAGTAATAATTACTAGTAATAACTAATTAATTAGTAATACGTAATAATTACTAATTAGTAATAATTAATAATTTTACGACAATTGAGAATCAACTTTTAACTTATTCAAGTTCAAAATTCATTCAGAATAATACGAACGTTTGAAAAGGTTTCAACTACGATAATACAAAAGCCGGATAGTTATAATTGATTAAACATTGTGTATTTGTTGCGGCGTTTCTATTATGTCAATAACACAGTGACGGCAAAGTTTTTAGATGAATTCACTTGTCCGCAAAACTTGTTGAGACCCATTGTTGCCGCCAGGTCAACTGATGTAAGAACAATAGCTGAAGTTTCACTCAGGAAAGGCTTGGGTGTATCGGTGGTATATAAGTAAAATACTGAGTACAATTACGTATCATTTCGTATTATATTTTAGGAAAAAAACAAAAGAAAAGGATACATATTTATAAACAGAGTATTTTGACACTTTTATTTCACTCTGCCGAGACTCTTCTTAGCTCTAATTAATAATAACATAATAATTAAAACAAATTTAAACTACAACTTACGTAAAATATACAATGGTATCAACTAACAACTTGGAGCAACTGTGGCGTAAATGTTTATATTAAATAAAAACAACCTCTTACCACAAATTCAACAATTTTTATTTTAACCTAATGTACATTTCGATTACAAAGTAATCATCTTCAGAGGTATATCTCTGATATGATTACTTTGTAATCGAAATGTACATTAGGTTAAAATAAAAATTGTTGAATATGTGGTAAGAGGTTGTTTTTATTTAATATAAATGGTATCAACTATTTTGGAATATTGATGATATTTCTGCTATTTGTATTTCCGATGCCATCTTTTGTATTTGAGTAATTATTTTTGTTGTACAGTGTTTAAGCATAAAATGAAAACTGTACGGTTCAAGAAATAAAAATTTACTTACTATTTAGAGAGTTCTTAAATAAAAAAAACTTCACTGACATTTTAGAGTAAGGAATGTCAATTCAATCAATCAGAAAACTTTATATACTCCAGAAACAAAAGTGAAATGTTAAACTATAATCAAGTATAGCTATAAAGTGTCTGATTACAATAAGTTAAAAAAAAGTACCCCAAGAAGTATGTGTGGGAAAGGTCTGCATCTTGTAAGTTACGAGGACAATGTAACGCACTTACGAAGTTATACTTATAAAATTCAAACATCACAAGGGGGGAAAACTCAAGGTTTTAACGGATTAGGCTATGTTACGGCAGTTTATTTATTTATTTTTTATTTTGAAAGTTTGTAAGTTGTCGAGATAGTTTTATTCGGATAATAGGATAGTTTTGTTATGACTATAGCCTTTTGAAGACATTCTATATGACCAGAAAAATTTGTATTGCAAACATATTTATACATAAGGTCGATTTAGTTATGATTTTAATTTTATTGTTTCAAAAGATTTATAGAAAATATGTCTAAATAATCCGCAACATTAAAGATATTTTGTGTAATTTTCGTGAATACATAATTATCTTTTTAGTATTTTTGTTATTTAGTTTATTATTTATCTAAATAAGATGACAACCTTTTTTTTATAGAATTCACCAACAAGGTTACAAAATCTAAGTGGTGCATTTTGTTTTAGAGGATGATCGCTAATGAGTACAGTGGACCTCCGAAAAAGCTTTCCTGAGCAATGGGGAAAACTGCTCAAAAACAGTACAAAACCACAAAAATGTACACTAGGACATATATATATTGCATCAATATCACATGTATAGATGTGAAAGTAATTATTATTTATTTATTTTAAATGAATATATAAATGTATTCATTTAGAAGTAAATACATTTAATATTAAAAAGTATTTTTCATACGTTTATTTAATGCATTAAAAATACTTTTGAATATTTTATACACTTTAAAAAAGAAATATTTTAACGTGTATATCCTTCCAACTGTACCCTGAAACGTCAATAAATTAGACGCAATTTTCAATAGTATTTTAAACAGAAATTAACAATTTAACAAATTCTATACTGTAATTTCCAATTCTTAGACTGATAACGTATTACGATTTTCTTTAATCGATCCATTAGTAAATATTGACTCATCTGTTTGGAATGTAAATAAATAATCTCTCTAGTTATATAACAAAAGTAAAAACACAGATTAGCCCAGTTACCACCACTAAAGTATAGACGTGTACTAATAGTCGAAGCTGTGCAACAAACGTAAACAAATTTAGTCCCTGGGTTTTATTCACTTATATTTATTTTTCTCTGCGAAAAAAGCATATGCATTGTATTTTCCTATTTAAGTTTGTTTGCGCAGTTGTGACGTTACTGGTGGTAATAATTTTTAGAAAGTAACTCTAAATTTAAATCTTATGATATCGGAAGCACGTGTCTTCAATTAAACAAAAGTTATTCTAGAAATTTATAGTTATATCAACACACTCTCTCTTTCACTCAAACACACACACACACACACACACTTACACTCATAATATATATATATATATATATATATATATATATATATATATATATATATATATATATAAATATATATTTAATAAATTTAAAATATTTCAAAAACAAGAATACTTTTAATGAATATATTTATTCAAAGCTTTTTGCCGATAAAATAGTATCAGCATCTTCAGGAAAATAATTATCTAATAAAATATTTTTACAAAATTAAATCATATGTGCTACAAACGACCATATGTTTATAAGTATTGCACTTTATGTATTTTTTTCTATAACATAAATTACCTTATAAATAGTTTGGTGCCTTGATCTCACTTGAATTTGTTCATCAATTAATTTGTCTTTAACTTTATGCTTATAAATTTCCAATGTTTCAAACATATTCATTTTTAATCCTTTATTTAATTCTTTTAATAATTTCATAATTTCTATTTCTGGAAACCCGTGTCCATTATTAATACAATGCGTAGCTAAATTTGACTTGTATATGTTTGGTTTTATATACGCGTTTAAATGTTCCTTGTATCTTACTTTTTAGTTTGTCCTACATATAATTTATTACAAGTTTGACATTTTATATTATATACTCTTCATGCATTTCTATTATTATTTCTTTCGTGCATATTATTTTGATTTTTGTTATTGTTTATTAAATTTTTAATTTTATTATCAGTTTTATATGTAATTTGTAAATTTGTTTCTTTAAATAATCTTGTAATTTTATTTATTTCGTTACCAGTGAATGTAAAAGTTGTCCAAATATTTTCTCTCTTATTAGGTACAAAGTTATTTTCGAGTTTCTGTTGTCTTATTATGTTATTATTTAATTTATCTATAGTTTTTCTTTTATATCCATTTTCTAAACCAATTTGATATATTATATTTTTCTCTTTTATTTGATCATTCAAGTTCATTGGTATTTTGTGCATTTTATTTATAAGGTCATTGATGTTATAGGAAAAATTACATAAATTGCAATTCTTATAAACATATGGTCGTTTGTAGCACATATGATTTAATTTTGTAAAAATATTGTATTAGATAATTATTTCCCTGAAGATGCTGATACTATTTTATCGGCGAAAAGCTTTGAATAAATATATTCATTAAAAGTATTCTTGTTTTTGAAATATTTAAAATTTATTAACTATATTACAAGAAAAAATATCACCATATTATATATATATATATATATATATATATATATATATATATATATATATATATATATATATACATATATATATATACATATATATATATATATATATATATATATATATATATATATATATATATATACTTACATAGAAGAAGGGAGAAAAGAAAGTATATTTTGTAAAACTTCAAAAAAATATCTCAACACTTATGAATTTACCGTAGATTCAACACATTCTCACAAACTGTTAAGCATGGAGACAGAAATATCACGAGCTCCGTTCGCTTTATATGTACAAAGTTAAATTAATGTCGGAAACAATAGAAACGAAATCGTTGAATTTCAAGCCAGCCGCAGCACACATTGGGCCGGAAGAAACATTTAATGCTTGGCAACCCAAACTGAAAGGTAAGCTTTAGTACAACTTCACGAATCTATTTCACTCGAGAAAGGCACTGAATGTTGCCAAATTGTCACATAATTCTCTACGTCACGATTATTAACCATGTTTTACAAACTATATTTAATATTGTTTACATATAATCTGTCATCATTGTTCGTTGAAAAGTACCAATTACGAAACGAAACAAGTATTATGAACAAAACATTGTTAAATGTTTAAATGTTAAATGTAGTCTAACCTAAAGCATAAGACTTTCTGAGCGTTTTCAATATTTATATATTTCGAGCGTACACGTACTGCAGAAGTGTTTAGTTTTCCTCAGGGTGTACGAACTTAGCGCCAGCAGTCCCACAGGATCCATCGGGAAGATGTTTCGTAGTAGCAACTGCCCACCATTACACTGATGGGTCTTACACTCACACGTTTATTATACCCTGCTGTTAAATAAATAGTAAAAGATGTGGTAACACAAAAACGAGTAAAACAAATGTGTAGTTAATGTTATTGGATTTTTTAGCAATCTGAAAGATTCTTCCTAAACCGTACAGTAAATAATGACTATATCATCAATGCATGTTTTCAGTTGTAATCTCTCCCAACCCGAATTTCTTTTAACGCATCTCCAAAGGAGGAGAATCACAAATATATAATACTGATGTAGCAATTATTTTCTCATTTCAACGCTGCAACTGTAATGTATTTACTTCATTTCAGTAACTCATTTCTGTGATTTAAAGTTCAATATGAACAATATTTCTTTTATAGAGAAACCAATCAACAAATCAAAAGCAAAAATAAATATATCATGAATTATATACACAGATTTAGAAAACAATTGTTATTAGTTAATTCACATTATGCAAAAGAATTGTTGTAGACTGTTGGAATTACCTGAAATACAGTAGAGTGTAGATAATTCGAGGTAGATGGGACCGAGACCCCTCGACGAATTACCGTAAACTCGTATTACACGGAAATACGTTTCAATGCATTAGAAAATATAGGTGTTTTAATCCACTCTAATACAGTACTATAATTAAGAATGCACAAAATCACAACATCTTTGGAAGCCCGACTCATTTGCTTTGCATTCCTTATTTTTATGAATATTTCTTGAAAGCCCGATGCATTTCTTTGCATTTCATACTGATATAAATATTTCTTTGAAACCCGACTTATTTCCTATGCATATCGTATTTATATAAATATTCATTGGAATCCCGACTTATTTCCTTTGCATACCTTATTGATATGAATATTTTCCGGAAGCCTGACTCTTTTTATTTGCATACCGAATGCTTATAAATATTTTTGGAAGCCCCGATTTATCATTTTCTTGCAAATAGAGAAAATCTGCTCAAATAGAAATAGATTCGAATTTAACGGAAACTCGAAAATCGGAACTCAGAATTTCGAGATTTCACTGTATATGAATTACAAATTTATATTGGTATTTTACATTTTGTTTAAACATTTTAATTTGCTAATTGGTGTATTACAGAGTAGGCTACAATTGATATGTTTTAAGAGGTGACAAACAACAGGTGTGTATCACATCCCCTAGACACAATTTGCCTAGTTATTATCTGATGTTAATGATGTTTTCTCTGACAAGCTAAGAATAAACCTGCTTTGCAATAGCTCTTACATAGAACTTTAAAACTTTCGCATTAATACAATTATAGAAACGTTGAGTTAAAATAAGATTCCTAGTTTCCTTGTAAACACTTTATCTCCTTCAAGCTAATAAAATCCAACTTTTCAAGGTTAAACTTATGATGCACTTGATTCTTGTAAAGTTACAAAAGGTGAGACTAAAATTGAAATCAAGAGAAAGACAACTCTGCAAACTTTAAACTAATTTATCCATGAAATGTAATTACGAGCAATAAACTTAAACACGAGTTCTCGAAATTCTTAGAACGTTATTGAATTTATGTGTCTCCGAGAAGGCTCTATAGCTAGAACATTTTGTTAAATTATTATTGAACATTGAAACATGCAAAAGAAGAAACAATAACTTGAAGGGTTATAGAAAACACAAAGAACGAATGAAACAGTTTTAATAATAATACTACCGGCACACACACACACACAAACCCACACACATACACACACACACACACACACACACACACACACACACACACACACACACACACACACACACACACACACACAAACACACACACACACACACTCATACACACAATTACACACACACACACACACACACACACACACACACACACACACACACACACACACTCACACACACACACACACACACACACACACACACACACACACACACACATACACAATCCACACAATCACACACACACACGCGCGCGCGCACCCACGCACGCACACACGCACACACACACTCACACATACACACACACACACACACACACACACACACAGAAATATATAATTCTATTGTAAATCAATTTTAATACTTGATAGGTTATTAAAGCGTTGAAATTTTAAAATTTAATAATGTAATACCTATTGTTGCAGAATAGTTGACATTTTATTAGAGACTGAATAAAAAACAGTCAACAATTTCGGTGCCTGCAAGAATTTTTATGAAAGTTTAATTTTTTTTAATCGATAAAAATATATATTACGTCTGTCTCAGATTAGAGAAATTATTTAACAGGGAAATATTAGTGACGTATAGTAAGTGATAAAATAAACTAATCAAAACAATCCGCTTTTACCTTTCTTTGAAACAGTTGACTTATATGTAAAAAAGCAAGTATATTAAAATCTTAATTTTTTTAGTTACATAAAAGAGATTGAAATGATTTTGGAAGTACGAATACGTTAACATTTTATAGGTGTATTTAAAATATTCATGTTGATGTTTTTATGTTTGTATCTAAGAAAATTACTTTCAGGATGCAATTAAAAAATTTACTTTACTAAAATAATATACTACGTAATATAAATAGACAACATTTAAAATTGTCATAAAAATAAAAATTACAATATTGTTACTTAAAGAAATAAACTCTCCAAAAACAATTGTTTTGAGCACATAAAATATTTTTATTATAAAGAGACAGGTAAAATATAAACTAATCTAATTGTTAAACGGCTTAAAGTTCTTATCTACTTATATTTATTAGTTTTTTGCAAAAATGAACAATTACAAAAATATTACTAAATAAACAAATTATTAAATTGTATTATTTATAGTATAACGAATCAGTCAATAATATATATATATATATATATATATATATATATATATATATATATATATATATATATATATATATTATTTATTTAAAATAGAATAATTCGACTTAGAATATACTGTATAACAATAAACAATGAATCATTGTTTAATAATGACAGAAAACAGAATAAAGAAACAAAAGAAAAATATATTATAATTTAGTAGCCTCATTTCAAAATATTTTTCTAAAACTAATAATATTTCTGGCTTTATATTTTGTATTTTATACTTATACCTCTTAAACGTAATATAATCTAACGTGTGTAAGTACGAGTAAATAGCCTCCAATTGTTTTGTAATGCTTTGTTAAACCAATCCGGTACATTTAAACATACGCCAGCAATATAATCCATTTAAAATTAATTTATTTAAACACACTGAGTTTGATTTGGAAAAACTACTTTTCAATATCAGTAAATTAAACCAGAGATGAATGAGATAGGTACCCTAGAAGCATTGTGATTAGAGTTTTAAAAGCGAAAACCCGTTTTTGTGCCAATAAATATGGAAATTTCTGACAAAGCTTTTATTTAATTTGCAATTCAAACGTTTTTACACCGATCATAATACAATCTGATTACTGGTTGAATGTACAACTTTTAATTTGATTTACATATTTTCACTGTTTACTTGTGGACTGTGTTAAAGGTAAATGTGAGTCAATGTTAAATTTACAGTGTATACATTTGAGCTACACCAGTTATTACCTTTTATTATTCCTGTAAATTGGGTGACAGTTTTCCTTACAAGGTACATTATTTTATCGTTTTAATTTCCATTAACAAAACTCTTGATTAAATTATCATATAAAATTATCACTCAATAAATCACTTTTATATGTTATTGTTTTCAATGTGTAAATAAAATATTCAGCTTAACTTTAATCAAATGTCAAACTCAAACTTCTCTATTAAAATTGTCTCAACAGTTTAACTGTAGTAACTGTAGTTTTTTCACAGACAATTACCTAGAAACAGACATTTATAAATACTCCATATTAACAGAACGCGTGACGTTTTTAGCTTAATTCTTTTTGAAAATTTCGTAAAATCCTGAAGCACCATAAAGTAATTCTATATTTTTTTTCCTAATTAGTATATCATCCGGGTTGTATTTGATTGAGGAGTGTTCTATACCATCAAACCCTCAGCCCTAGACAGCCTTGCAATAAAGAATCACTTAGGGGTCCGTAACATCTAGAGCAGCATTTCAAATATGAAACGATGAATTTTATAGTAGTAAAATATTCATCAGATTTTATGATTTGGAGATGTTACATGAAAATTTTATCTGCGCCTTGAAATACGCATGCTAATTGCGCAGATCTTACTTTTTGTTTAAATTGCATAAGCTCCATAATATAATTCTAATAATGGTCTTCAGAGAACAAATAAAATCGTATTATCATATAGTCGAACTCTACACTACCTCCACTTTTGCTGAGCACCTCCGCTCAGAATCTAAAGTAGGTAACGTGGTTAAAAAAGAGAAAAAGTGTAGAAATAGGTTACAGCAACGGAATATACAAAGAAATTGCTTACAACTGTGCATCTTTACCTGATAAAACAAAACTAAACCTTGTCATTCAGCACATTGCTCATGAGTTTTACAAAAACAAATAGGCTACAATATCGGGGTAACATAAATAAAGTAATATTTTTGTTCAAATGATTTCCTAAAGTTAAATTATATATATTATTTTAATAGTAATCCGTGAAGACATCTAAATAATAAAAGAATACAAATAAATATTACTAGATCTGTCTCTAGGTTCACGTGATACGCATCACCGTTCCCACGTTTAGGTTTAGGTTAAATAATCAACACTAGATTCAACTAATTTACAATGGTTTCGGAACACATAAAAGTAAGAATCTGCAAATTGTATTTTAGAGCGGAAGAGGATTTGAGTTTACTGTTGCTCAGTAAATGTACTAATGAATAGGTGTCCACTACACCACCATTATTTACTTTTACTGTAGTTTTGCTTCAATATTCTGAATGTTTTCTACATTATAGCTCCAGATTGTAAAGTTTTTTTTTTATAATTCGCCTTGTATGTTTATATTCTATTCAAAATTATTCTCGTGCAAAACTGCTTTAGTGCTACCAAATTTTGAATTTGAAATATTTTATTGATAATATTATTATTTTGAAAGTAAATACTTAAACAATTAATTGCTTCTATTAAGTTAATTGTTGACAATAATGTAAGCGTTCTCCCCAAGGTATTTCAACACACTACCTTATAAACAATTTTCCATTGTTGACTATTCCTACAACATTACACGGGAACACACTACCCTTTCAATCACGTTATTATTGGCAGGGTAGCTGGCTGATGGCTTACACTAGCACGACACCTTTACACATTACATCGCACGCAAACACACGGTTGAATGCAAGAAGGTGGGCAACCACTGGATCTGCATGCAACTCTATAGTCATTCAGGCGGCTTAGGCTGGTTGCATGGCTACACTATTGCACTCACGTACATACACACTGTCACGACGCACATTACAACAGACAGTAACACATAGTTGATTGCAAGGAGGTGGGCAACCACTGGATCTGCATACAACTCTTGCAGTCTTTCAGCCAGCTTAGCTGGTTGATTTACTTATAAACCACTACACACACACATAACACAAAAACACACACACATCAACTGTTCTACAGTTGATGGGTGGGTCATCAGCCAGAACACCAAAATATTTGAATAGTAGTTTTATAATGCTTTGTGTCTTTTTGTATATATCATTGTATTATTAACTAAACTTATTGTTTTGTATGTATTTATTGTATTATAAAATAAATATTTTTTAAAAATTATAAATAGTATTTTAATATTTTCATGCTCGTTTCCATGGAAACCAAATAAACAATAGATTTTACAAACAGTGTATAGGACAGTAACTCTAATTTTGTTTATTTTTTGAAGAATAGATATTAATAATTATAAAATCTAAATATCTTAAAAAGCTCCTCTAGGATCTTTTCTGTTTTGTCATGTACTTTAGATATCCTTTCGATATATTTCTTCACATAACCTACATCAAATTTTACATATACTATTGCATTAAAAATATTAAGAAAACAAATTACAACTATAAAATTAAATCGCTATAAATGGTTTTAATAAAATCAGTAAATTATTGTTATTTTTTATAAAAACAAAACAAGAACTTGTCTTTTGGCTTATAGTTACAATTATAGGATTTGTCAAGTATACGTTATATGTAGGAAGATATTCATTGTAAGGATGCACTTAGATCTGGCGTAAAATATACGACTTTGAAATATACAGAGTATTATTGACACTTCCGTTCAATCACTACTTTCTGAATGTCAAGTAGCATATGACACCTTTATACTGAGAGATAATAAAATTTAATATTCCAACCGTATGACCTGAAAGTATGTTGTCATCTATTGTAGCTCCGATTATCATCTGGGTTTAAGAGGGAATCTGGTATCATCTTATAAGTCCTATCTGACCAACTGATATTTTCCTCACCTCACGATAAAGTCCTCTTCTGCAACAGTCGAAACGTCTCTTCCTAGTTCAACTTAAATTTTGTAATATCCATCCTCAGTGTCACATCTTCATAAATACTGTCCACTAATAAGATGGTCCCCTGTAGCGACCCGTAGCGCTCACTATGCTGCTGAAATCTTCATAATGGGGGGAATAGAATTTGGATTTATGGTATTCGTAATTACACTGCCATCTATATTAGCAGATTTTTGATCGTCAATCCAGCCTACCGTTCAGGTATAAGCTATGCAAGATCCGTGAAAGCGATGCTACCGCAGTGCTTGCGTCTGACGTTGCATTATAGTATCCACTACCTATGGTTTCTATATTAAAACCAACTCGTTCTATACAGAGAGCTAATGATTCTTAAGACATTGAATGCGCCATCATTCTGATGAGTAAAATTTAAATCAGAAAAACTATCAGCATATTTACTGTAAAGAATTTCACTGATATTATTTGTAGTTATTTTTTTGCTCAATTAATAAACTGATATAAAAAGGAAGGAATTCACTGTAATTTAGAACATAGTTTTAGAATGGAGAGAAAACAACGAGAACATGATGTGTACACGATATAAAACCGGAAAGTAAACAAAGCTGGCACAATAAAAAGCAGGACGTGTGGAAGGCAGTTTTATTGCAACATTTGCTACACATGACGCCCGAAGTCACGCGAAATTTAAATAATACACGTAGGTTTTATAGTGAAAACACAAGGTTATAGAATAATCTAAGCCATAAAAATATAAAAGTAATTATACAAAACGTATATATATTTAAGGTTGTAGCTAAATTGTTATCTATAGTCTATACATTTTCTGCTTCATTTTATCGCATTAACTTCAAATCAGTTATTCCGAAAGCGTTAAGCAGTGAAACAATTTTTATAGGATAATTTTAGAATTTTCATATATAGATACTTACACACACACATACACACACACACATATATATATATATATATATATATATATATATATATATATATATATATATATATATATATATATACATATATATACACACACACACACACACACACATAACACACACTCTCTCTCTCATATATATATATATATATATATATATATATATATATATATATATATATATATATATATATATATATATATATATATATATATATATATATACATACACACACACACATAATACACACTCTCTCTCTCTCTCATATATATATATATATATATATATATATATATATATATATATATATATAGAGAGAGAGAGAGAGAGAGAGAGAGAGAGAGAGAGAGAGAGAGACAGACAGACAGACAGAAAGGGGGGGAGAGAGAGAGAGACAGACAGAGAGGGATTTAGAGAAATCTTTGTAATTGTAATGTTATAAATGATTCATACCAATGAAGAGAGTTTACATATCTTGGTTTATAATCAAATAACTGTGATTTATTGTTATTGTAGGAGAAAAAATGGTTATAAATAAACTGTAATAGGACGTAATGCTGACGGATAAATTAATTTAAATTAACTAATTATGTAAATAGTTTGTGCAATTGGTTATGGCATACAAGGTGTCAAAATATTACTATCAATCATATATATATATATATATATATATATATGTGTGTGTGTGTGTGTGTGTGTGTGTGTATTTATATAACTGCACGCGTAGAATAGATTTCAGTTAACCGAAAAATCTGTTTTCATACAGTGAGACAAACATTTTCTTTTGAAGAATCGGAAAGCTGCTCAATAAAAGCGTTATTGCCCGACAATACGTTTTCTTGAGCGGACCATCTGCTATACCGAATACGGTGTTTATTGTTCAGTCTGAAATTAATGTGTCTCTTTGTATTTCCTTTGGTTACTGGTTGGAACATTTTTACTCTATTTCATAACTGAATAGAACATTGGTAACCACTATCTTCCATATAGAAATAATGAAATTAACGTTATTTCTAGCCAAAACCTGATTTAATCTGAAAACATAGTTATGAAACATATAGTGTGGCATCAACATACCTATAATATATTTATGTCCAGTGTTTGATGAGAAATAAGGAGAAAACTATTGAAAAGTCTCAGTGAATATTAAGGCAAATAATGCTTTAATCTGTAGCAAATATCACCAAGTACGTGTGTTTATTGTAAAAACATTACAATAATAGTAAACGTTTCGATTCTGGAAGCCTATTAATCTTCTCTCATTTATTTTCCCACATGACACAGTTCAAAATATTATCTCTGTTCACGTTGATGCATAATAATATGTTCATTTATGCATTTTATTGATTATTTTCTCAGTTTATTTATTTCATGAGATTAATATCTCTCTATCCAAGAAACTAAACTAATCTGTTTTTGTCAATCAGAGAGAGAGAGAGAGGGAGAGAGAGAGAGAGGGAAAGGCAGAAAAAGAGAGAGATAGAGAGAAGAAGATATTTATTTCACTGTATAGATTCACTTTTAGTAAATACGAGTATTGAAGCATATAGTTACCATTTAGACCAAACAGCTTTTGACTAGAAGCCAATGCTGCTAGTCTATCTGACATTTGTTTTATTCATTCTGTTTGTTTTAAACCCCAATAGCCGAGTAGTTCAGATTATCCATCTGAGTGCAGGGCTCCAATATAAGCCTTGTATTTACTCCAGCTTTCAGGAACCTTATCATAGAATAACAACTCCGTTATAATATCTCGTAGTAATTATTACACACACACACACTCACTCGCACGAGAATGTGCACACATAAACACACACACACACACACACACACATATATATATATATATATATATATACATACATATATATATATATATATATATATATATATATATATATATATATATACATTCATCGTGTTGCGTGTACAGAGCAATAAATACACTAGAATTACAGCTACGTACCTAAGTAAATTTATTTGTGAGGTAGAATTACTCATTGTATGAAATAGATGAGCATAAGCATTTACGACGTTTTACTTTACTATTAATATCTATCACAGATGTTGTAAAATGCTCAGAAAAAGAAATAACTGAAAGTTAGTAACTATATAATGTTTATCTGTCTATGAAAATTACTACTCCAACTCTAAATGAACGCTATTAATTTTTAAATAGTACGAATAAATGTTATTAGGTTTTATAAAAAATTGTATAATAATATTACACTTGAGTCAAATACCTACTTTTTATTTTATTGAAAGGTACGTTGCGGGTAGACCTACTCTGGTCAACTCTAACATACCTGTCTAATAAAATTTTATATTAGGAATAATTTAAAACCGTTTAATATACTTTGACACTGCATCAATTTTAATAATGAAATAATATCGAACAGCTGACGATAAATAATTAATTTTTATTATATCTTCGATATTATTTTTGTAGTTATTCTTCAGAATTTGTTGGGTTTTATTCATGACTATGACAACTTGGCGGGAATATGGATGATTGATTGTGAGTTGTTTGTTTTTCCTAATAATACCTTTGCTCACAAGAAGTACCAACATTTGGCACAATCCCTTGGTGCTACCCTCATTTAGGCCTACTGCAATTTATACCATTACAAAAAGGTATAAAGCAAATAATCGTAGGTGTAATTAGTTCGAAAGCAGTGGGATTATTAAGTAGGATATGGAGAAGGGTGAGTGTATGTAAATTCACAAACACAAAGCTGTTGAATTCGCAATTCTACTGGTGCTTAACGCACAAATAAAATAGGCAGTATTAGGGGGAAATTACTATGTTTTACATGTTTAGATAATCACATAATAAAAGCTACTTTAAATTGTGTATATTAGGGTGGGTTGAACAAAAATAATGTTTTTTTTAAACGCTATTCCGCGGAAAACCTGCCCCTGGAGTAGATAAGTAAAATACAAAGTGAAAATTAAATATATATAATGAACTAGCAGCTAGCGCATCTTACTTAATTTTTGCTTTTTTTTCAAAAATCATTCACTTTACAAGTACTTTAACAGAGCCTAACCAATTAAATTTTAAAGTGATCTAGTGAAAATATTTTATTAAATTGGTTGAGAAACACAAAAGCAAACTAATACAGTCAAAATCTTTCAATATCCAGTTTCCCCTAAAGACTGAAACATCGGTAAAATGGGTATAGTAGCACCTTAAAGGAAAATGTTGCCTAGCATGCTGTGTTTTGTGTTAATACCACAATCAATTTTTCTTCTTTTTACTGTATACTCCATTTAACTGTTATATAATTATCATACGTATATTTAAAAGATATCAGTAGAAGAACAAATGTTTTACTTATAATATTATTAATATGTGTAATTAAAATTTAAAATAAAACAAAGCTATAGCCAAACAATTTTCCAAACTATTTTTTTTGACTTTGAAAAAACGTCTTTTAGTCACAACTTCTGAGTAGTTGAATTGAAGTTGCACTTACTGTCAAACATCGAAGCTCTGGATGCTAAATTGGACCTTATGAAACCATCTCGTTCCTTAGCGCCGACGAATTTTTGTGATGCTAATGTAACGCAGCTTCAATGTGACATAAAAAATTTTCCGACCCGTGTTAGTAACGGTACAGTCATATCCAATTACGTCAAACGTTGTTCGTTGACATTCTCAATTAGAAGGGTATCATCGTTCCTTCTATCGAAGTAAAAACCTCGGAGGGGTTTGTGTTCTTCAGTGTACTGGTTTTGAAGTTCTCTGCGTTTAGAATTTTATCTCTTCTTATTTTACTTTTATCAACAACATGAGAGACGTCCTCATTAGTTATGATAACTATATTGTTCAGCACGTTTGAGGCTACAACAGCTTATAAAAAATCAATAATATAATAATATTTTTGTATTTTGCGCTAGCGAAAATTAAGAGAAAGGTGTTTGTTTTACATTTATTTGTTATTTATTAAACCTTTAGTTAATCAAGTTTTACTATAGCACTTAGAAATATAATTGGCTAGGCACGTAAAAATAATTGGCAAATGCCTTATTTCTGAAAAAAACGACATTTTATGTATGATGCACTAGCTAGGGGTTCAATATAATTTTTTTATTTCAAGTCCATTTTACTTAATAACCTATGAGGCACGTTTTCGACGATATAACATTAAAAAAAAATTGTTGACCCACCCTACTGTATATCCTTATGCAAGTTGTAAAATACTGTAAACATAACATTTTGTTTAAACGTCGTAGACAAAAAACCACATTGAATAGTAAAATTTATTCGGTGGGACTGGCCTACAGACGTTACATATACTGAATAAGAGTTTTATTTAACGAAATTATTTGAAATCAGTTTTCAATTGTCAGACACGCGTAATATCTTTTCATTAAAAAAAAATATAAAAATGTAGCTCATTATCATTGTATAGCATTAATTTTAGTAAGATTCATTGATATATAAATAAATAAATTGATTTGTTACATGGTAAAATTATTAATTGTAAACATTGTAATTTTGTAATATACAATAAATAAGGTAACATAACATAAGTGGTTCTTTTACAACATAACCTATATCATAAAATCAGCTGTTGTATGAAATCATGTTATCACTTAGTTTACTTTCAATACTATATACAAATCGATTTGGTAGACCATCTTGTCATGGCAAGCCGAAGATTTTGGCTCTGTGTAAAACATACACTGTCAGGCATGAAATAAGAAATAGTCGTTTCAAAATTATTGTCGAAAAATGTAGCTATGTTAATATTTGAATACAACAAAATTTATTACAGAAGCGTATTTTACATTATTATAATAGTGTTTAAAAAAACCCACTATGTGTGAAAAGTTTCGTTAGATTTGGGTTCTCAACAAAAAGCTTTTTAAACACAATTTGCAACCGTATTTACAAGGAGACGTAACAGGTTGTCTGCCGGAGATGCAGCTTTTGTCCCCCCCCCGTTCTTGAGGTCATCAAGGTGCAAGTAATAAGGTAGTCAGCCATCATTAATACCCATAATTTTATGTTTTTGTATTTTGTGAAATGTGAAAACCAACTTTAAGTGGATGTGAAACGTAGCTTTAATTCATGTTTTCTTCCTCAGAATGTAGGAAGTCAATATTCTTTCTGTGATTAATCAATAAATTAAAAAAGCTTTTAAATACCTCACGATTTTCAACTATAATCTGTTTTTTATTACTGTTTTTAACTGGAATTATCTACTAAAATAGTTTTATTTCAAAGAGATAATATTTACAAAAAACTCATAGATTCAAATTAGGATCGAAACATTTATTAAAAAATGTACATTTAACTATACGGAGATAATAAATACACAGTCTTTGTATGTTATCCCTCTGAGGATGGTTACTTTGTAACTGAAATGTACATAAGGGTAAAATAAAGAAAGTTTGTGGTTAAGAGGTTTTTGGTATTTATCATTAAATTTAACCACAGTATATTCATAATAAATAGTATACGGAAATATATATATATTATATTAAATATGGTGATATGTTTTCTTGTATATATAGTTAATAAATTTAAAATATTTCAAACACAAGAATACTTTTAATGAATATATTTATTCAAAGCTTTTCGCCGATAAAAAAGTATCAGCATCTTCAGGAAAAATAATTATCTAATCTATATATATATATATATATATATATATATATATATATATATATATATATAGAGAGAGAGAGAGAGAGAGAGAGAGAGAGAGAGAGAGAAAGAGAGAGGATGAAGAAAATGCGTTGTCCAATTGATGAAATAGAGGTTTTAATTGGAATATTCTTATAAGGATTCATATTTTCGCAATCGCACCATTTTGAACTGCAAATAACAAGCGTAACATTGTCTTAGAAATAGTTCGAATTTTTTCAGACGAATGTGAAACAGTTTTAGTGAGGTCATCTCTATTTATGGCAGCATGAACCTCATGGCTGTACAAGCCAAATAGGCTATTAAAATGCATTGATATCATATGTTTCTAACTTAAACGGAATAGCGTATTACGCCTTTTACAGCTCTTAGACATTTGTAATTATAAGTATTTCCCAGGCATAAATACTCTTTGACTCCGTGATAAATGCGTTTTTACATCTTGTGCAGAAATAATCTATATTCTAAACTAATACGAAATATAATTAATCAGTAACTTCAACTTCTTAAGCTTCTTGTTTTGAAGTTACACAAGTTTTAAAATTAAGTCTTAAACTCTCTATTATTAGGAAATTGCGTTTATATGATTCACCGGTATTTATTTATGGTTTACAGGTAATCTTTAAATTTGTAGGTTCCATTATTTTATATTTGTAAGCAGCTTGTATTGATATCTTTTGTATTATATTAAGAAATATTATTTTCTTTTGTAGTAAATAAAAAAAACCTACTAAATTATTGTATATGGTTTAAAAATACTGAGGTGGTTATGGTTTATTTTTTTAAAAAAAAGTACATAAAATTCAAGAATGAAATCTGTATTATAAAAGATGACATGAGTAACGAATTCATAACGAACAGCTTAAAACTATAATAATTACAGACTCGAATCAAATAAATTTAAAATAAAGGTATAGCTTATACGCAATATAGTTATACTGATAAAACTATTTTTATAGATTTGAAAAATAATAAGATTAATTATAGAGTAAGCAGCAAATCACCGTAATTTAATTTTATAATTGGATGGCGTGAGAGAAACAATTCTATCCTGCTCTATCTCAGCACTCCTTACCTAAACCTGTTAGTATAATAATATTATTAGACTAATTATATTGTATCATTATATATTCCGGTTGTATAATAACTATAAAATATTAATTATATAATAATATTCTAATAATAAACTTGTTTGAAATGTAAAATTTTGTTTAAACTAATCTTGCAGTTACAGCACTCATAAGTTTCAGTTGATGATCATGAAAAAAATTAAGAAACAATATTGTGTAGGAACGCAAAATAGGCCAGAACAATAAACAATGCTTGCCGTAAATAGCACAAAGCACGATTTACTAGACAATAAACGTAGGCTTTTCAACGCTATTTATTGAGCAATCTATTTTATAAAAAAATATTTTTTTTAAATATTGAGTAAATATGACGTTTTATTAAAGAGTAATTTATTCATAGTGGCAGTGTTATTATAATTTAGTTAATCGTGTTTTCATTGAATATTTGCTGCATTGCTTCATATAGTCTAGGCGAAATAGGTTTTACTTGAAGTCGTCCATGTTATCATGATTTCGGCTAGAGTCATTGACAAGAACAAACTAGCTAACATGTAATTTATTGCTACAAAACTTCAACTTGATATCTTTAACTATGAATAATTGTCGGAAATATCATATCAATTCCTAGACATTTTTGTCCATGCAAACATTACAGTTTACATTTATTTAGATACTTATAAATACTTAGCGTCAATTCCGTTGCTGTAAGTATTTATTTTTTACCCACTTTAAACAATACTAGAAATAAATAAAAAGTCCTCATCTTGGGCAAACTACTGTTTATTTTAGTAGGCCTTTCTTTTATTTAACCCAAATGAAAGACATCTGTGAGACAAAGAAAAGTCAGGAACATCTTGCATATTCTGTTTGATGCTGGAATTGAGGATTTTTTTACTTGAGTAATACGTCCAGATCTAGGGGTTGTTTTCACTCGATATCTACGTTTTTAAAGGACTTTGTCCAATGTATTGAAAGAAATTTAAAATACATATTTGGTAGCGTTCTATATCTCATTTCTAGCGTGGAATATTTGGTAGTGTAATAATACTAAACAATTCCACAACTAATACAACAATTACGAATAGTTATTTAGATTAATAATATGTTGTATTTTATAATTCTTACTTTGCTTTAATTTGTAATATATTACGGATTGATGTAACATTTATTGTAATAAATATCGTATTAAATTATAACTAAGACAGGGTAATAAATAGATTATTAATTAACATGTATTTACTTATATTTATGTTTGTATTTAGTTTTAGACTTCTATTAATTTGTTATTTTCTGATTGTTTTACATTTTAGAATAAAAATTAACAAAATGGTCCTAAGCCTTAATCCGAAACGAACTGAGTCAAAATATCTTTTACATAAAGTAGTTTACATTAAATAAATTATTGTTATGAAATAAACTTTAACAATATTTGAAATATTATGAATAAAATTCACATGTCACAGTGTTTGATCAACACTCCTGAGGAACGGCTTGACAGATTCTTATGGAATTATGTGTGTATATTCAGTAGGTCTGAGAATAGGCTGTAACCTCTAAGTGATAATTGTGGTCCACGCCAAAAATATTTTTTTAACAATTTTTTTTATTTTATTTTTTTTATTATTCCCCATTATATAATACATTTAACCACAAAGTTTTACTCTTCTACCACCAACTCAAATTTTTAATTTACTTTAATAATTTTCTACTCTCGGCGGTCGGTAATTGATCAGTTACCACTCAATATTCCCGACAGGCGTGAACCATTTTTATAAATACTTAATAGTTAACATTTATTAAGTAATAAACAGTTTTGAGTATTTACAATAAATCCAAGGCAGACAGAGTGTTTTTATTTACGACTGTTGTTGGTTAATGTCACCGGCCCATTGTCATTTCAAGCCTTACGTATGTGAATGGACAACAGTATTCAACGTATAAAGATGCATGTCTTGCATTAGACTTGCTGGAAGACGACAACCAGTGGGACTGAATGCTTACTGAAGCAGGATTGAACTGTACGGCAATACAAATTCGTCTACCATTTGCTATAGTGTTGACTACATGTTTCCCAGCCCGAGCAGAGGCGTTGTGGGATAATCACAAATATTCAATAACTTTTAATACATTGCAACGACATCGATGAAGCATTGATTGCTATCGAAGATCTTTACATTATCATTGAAAAATTACCACTCAGACTTTTCTGTATACATTGGCCAAATCGAAGTGCATCTGATTTAATAAACACTGAAATGAATCGTGCACTGCAGGACAATACTGTAGAACTGGCAGCGATTGTTACTCGCAATGTCCCACTAATGACTGAGGAACAAAGAACCATTTACGACAGCAGTATGTTTGCTGTTTTGGCAGGACAGGGTTTATTCTATTTTTTTAGATGCGCAAGGTGGAACTGGCAAAACATTCCTCATTTTGCTAGTTCTCGCAAAAATACGTTCAAATAATGTCACCGCGTTAGCAGTTGCATCATCTGGCATTGCAGCAACATTATTGGATGTAAGCAGAACAGCTGATTCAGCATTTAAGCTACCACTAAATATTCAAAATAATCCAGACGCAATGTGCAACATAAAAGTTCATGGCCACAGTGATGAAACAGTGTAAAATAATCTTCTGGGATGAATGCACTATGGCACACAAACATTCACTTGAGGCGTTGAACAGGACATTGAAAGACATAGAAAACAATGACAAACTATTTGGTGAGATTAGGTTAATCCTTTCAGGTGATTTCAGACAAACACTTCCCGCCATTCTACGTTCAACGTACGCTGATGAGATCGCCATTGTGGCGAATGTTGAAATAGCACAGTTTAAAGTAAATATGCGCGTTCAAATGCTTCAAGATCCATCCGCTGAAACATTTTCAAAACAACTGTTAGGTATCGGCGATGGAAAAATAGCTGAACATGAAAATACTGGATGCATAAAATTGGAGATCGATTTCTGCACAATCATTAATTCGCAAATTTGACCAGATATTTTCCGATATATATACACAATACTTGAATCACAAGTATCTTTCAGAAAGATTAACTTTGGCAGCAAACAATTTTTAATTCAACTATTTGAATTTCAAGATACTACAGTTGTTGCCAGGAGATTTGGTGTCATACAATCCTATCGATAGTTTGCGATACGAACGATGCTGTAAATTATCCAGTAGAGGTTTTGAACTCATTGGGTTTTCTGGCATGCCACCGTACCATTTACAACTGAAGGTTGATCC
Organism: Prosapia bicincta; assembly: GCA_036971475.1. Classification (NCBI taxonomy): domain Eukaryota; kingdom Metazoa; phylum Arthropoda; class Insecta; order Hemiptera; family Cercopidae; genus Prosapia; species Prosapia bicincta. Next base: position 189,158,773 of record JBAIZL010000004.1, on the reverse strand, counting down.
TCCAGTTATTTTGCTTCGTAATTTGAACCCACCATATCTGTGCAATGGCACGCGATTAGTCAATAAAAAATTGACGAAAAACGTTGTCGAATTCAGTATTTTAAATGGCAAGTTCCAAGGTGAAGATATATTACTACCACGAATCCCTATAATTTCGACAGATGTGCCAATAGAATTCAAATTTGTTCAATTTCCAATTAGATTGGCATTCGCAATAACAATGAATAAGTCTTAAAACCAAACGATGTCTGGCTTAGATTTGGGCTTAGATTTGGGGGTTAGATTTGGGCACACCGTGTTTTTCACACGGACAACTATACGTGACATGTTTTCGCGTGGGTAAGCCATCCAGTTTGTTTGTGTTGGGTGGAGATGAACTCATTAAAAACATTGTACACCCCATTGCACTAAGAGACTGATAATGATTATTTTTATAATTGTTATAATTTGTGATATAGATTGTTATAATTTGTCATATTGTTTGGTGTTTTGTTATTTGTATAGGCCGTCATCGTTTACAGCGCTCAATTACTCTTTGAATCATATACTTACACACTTACAATAAGTTAAATATATTTGACTGCCAAAATATTCACCAAAAATAATTTTGACGACAAAACTACGTTAATCGGGTCACCTATTATTTTTATAAAATTTTGTAAATGGTTCAGTATTTAAAAACATTTAGTTGCCATTCATTTCTAAAATTAAATTTAAACACTTAACTTACTACCTTCTCGATACATAAATTGTAATGCTTTATTGTACACTTAACAAGTAATTAATATATGTAAAGAATAGTTAGCAGTAAATTAAAATATATCTCTTGACACATTGGTTGTCATTTGTTCAATTTGTGATTTGTGTTTAATTAATAAATTGTTTAATAATGTATTTTAAAACATTCAATCGTTATTTCACACGTAACCTAGTTCTAGCTTCAAGATAGGAAGATCGTCATAGACAGACAGTATGTGCCTGAGCTGTGACGTTGGAACTAGAGGCCCTGGTAAGTAAAATTAAATATTTTGGTAATAAGCAAAGGAACATAAAAATAAAGATAAAATTACCCAGGTAGAAAGGGCGAAACGTTACAGTATGAGTATGTAGAAACAGCTGTCAAGTACTCTAGAAGTTTGAAGATTTAATCACCTGAAGTACAAAATATGCATTAACACTGAATTACCGACAGCAAAATTTATGATTTTTTATTATTTTTATTTCATGATTACAACTCCAGAATTTCATTTAAAATAGGAACTAGGAGGTTCATAAAAGATACCAAGTCACCTTTAGCCAATATTTGTGTTAAATATTGAATAATGCTAACGCTGTTGTCTTTACATTACTGACGCAATCTCTAATCTACATCAGTTTTAGCTTTTGGTTTTGGCAGAATAAAGTAAATAATTTTGATATCCAATATCGTAAAATTAATTATAACTTGCAAAATATATATTCTCCTGCAACAATCCGTGACACATTGGACGCACTTAACATGAACATGTTGAATAACTTATTTTATATTATTTATTTAATGAG
>JBAIZL010000004.1:189137231-189154731 GCA_036971475.1 Prosapia bicincta | reverse complement strand
CGCGTTTGGCTCTGGAGATTATTGTCGTGACATATATTTCACACTTACACATTCAATACTTTCGAAATGTCTAGAGAGTAACGGTGCACCTACATATGGGTCTTCTCATTTTATTACCAACATAATTTTTTTTTTGAAATGTTTTCCATAGTAGAACTGGAGGAAAAGATAAAATTCAAGTTGATGCAGTGTTTGGCACAAACACTCGAAAAATATTCAGTTAATTAACCAGTACTGGAATCACATCATTACCTGATGAATGTGTAGAGCAGTCAGTGCCAGCGTATAAGTATTGTCTAATTACGTTCATTTAATTGGAACGATCGTTTTCTACTCATAAACTAATATTAATCGACAATAGGAAATCACTTGAAAACATTGAAAAACCTCTTAATAAAATTCTGTGCTTTTTCATTCTCTAGTTCTTATTAAGGAAACAAGGATATCATTGAGTTAAAAATAACACCATTCTTGTTTAGTTATCAGCGGATATTTTGTAATTTTTAGATCATACTTTTTTATTTTCAATCCTGGGCTTAGTCGTAATATTTACAGCCACGAAATATTTATAACCTTGAGAATTAGAACATTTGTTATTAGCAGAAATATATTGCTTAAATAAGTAGCTATCAATCAACGAAGCAATAATCGTTAAACAAAATAAAAGGTAAGAGCAGTGAGTCGCTTATATGAAACGCTCTAGCAAACATTTTACTCTCAACGTACACTACCCTGCACTCAATATTCTCTAAGGAAGTGCCTTAGAAAGGTTTCCTTTAAAAGGAAAAGACGGACTTGAAGTGCTTTTAAAAGAAATGACATACAGTTAGTACCTTGGTTAAAAACAATTTATGAACATAACTCGTGCACGTTTTAATACATACATTATTTTCCAGCTCAATTACGTTTAATCCATACACTTAATAAGGATTGTAGGAAATCATCGGCGTTGCAGAATTCGTATATTCTAAAACATGGGGATGAGCTCTTACTTGTATACTGGCATTATGTTTAGGGTTCTTCTCACAATCCCAACCCATGTGTCATGCTAGACTTCTACTCTGCATCTCGAGTTTTCTTTTTCATTATGTGTGTTTTCTAGTTCATTTCGCCTCTATGCTATAAGGAACGGGTAAACCATTCATTATGAGCTTAGTTTTTTCTGTCTGCCTTGTTGGTGAATATAACACGGAGCTGACATACTTTCATGCGGTTTATGCGCCACTGACGTTTTCCTGGACATGCTATAATTTAGCTCTTACGTCTGCCTCATTTCATTTGTCTGTGCGACGAACAAAATAGCGGTGTCTTATGGAGAAGCTGTTCCCATTGAACCATATATCTCTTGTATAGTGAAGATACAACATCGGGCCCTTGAAATGACTGCGACGTTGTCTTTGAAACTGAAGTACTTCCTACCTTGTTTATTGCGAAAAGTAAAAAAAAAATTATTATGGATTTACTAATTTAATAATTTCACATCTCTCAGTAAAAGACAAGGTTGACTATTATAAAATCATTACCACATTTAAGTAAAAGTATTAGAAGCAGAGGAACGTTGCCGAAATTTCAACTCAGGCGTAATGTATTTTTTATTTTTCTGTTGAGAACTAAGTCTTCTCCGCGTATGTTTCATCAATATTTGTGTTGTTGAAATCTCCACGAATAATTAGATTAAATGATCAAAATACTGCATTTTTATACGGAAAAAATAAAACAACAAACTTAATTACTAAGATCTTTAACTTCCAGATAATATGAAGTGTAATATAATACGTTTATTTTTATTGGAAATTTAGACTAAAATCCATCTTGAGAGTAGGCTACTTCAAGTAAACGACTCTCCCTACGTGATGACGTAGTTTTACTCGTCTCCCAGAACCACATGATCATTATGTTATTCAGTCTACCTAAATCCTTCACCCTTCTTTGTCCTTTTCTCAAAAATATGTACCAAGTAGACACATCCTAATCCATGTTGAGAGCAGGAGATTTCAAGTAAAACGACTCTACCCACTTGATGTCTTAGTTTTCTTAGTTTTACTCGTTTCCCAGTACCAGATGATCAATATGTTACCCAATCTACCTAAATCCTTCCCCCTTCTTTGTCCTATTCTCAAGAGAATGTACAAAGTAGACCCCTCCTAATCCATCTTGAGAGCAGGAGATTTCAAGTAAAACGACTCTACCCACTTGATGTCTTAGTTTTCTTAGTTTTACTCGTTTCCCAGTACCAGATGATCAATATGTTACCCAATCTACCTAAATCCTTCCCCCTTCTTTGTCCTATTCTCAAGGGAATGTACAAAGTAGACCCCTCCTAATCCATCTTGAGAGCAGGAGATTTCAAGTAAAACGACTCTACCCACTTGATGTCTTAGTTTTCTTAGTTTTACTCGTTTCCCAGTACCAGATGATCAATATGTTACACAATCTACCTAAATCCTTCCCCCTTCTTTGTCCTATTCTCATGGGAATGTACAAAGTAGACCACTCCTAATCCATCTTGAGAGCACGAGATTTCAAGTAAAACGACTCTACACACTTGATGTCTTAGTTTTCTTAGGTTTACTCGTTTCCCAGTACCAGATGATCAATATATTACCCAAACTACCTAAATCCTTCCCCCTTCTTTGTCCTATTCTCAAGGGAATGTACAAAGTAGACCCCTCCTAATCCATCTTGAGAGCAGGAGATTTCAAGTAAAACGACTCTACCCACTTGATGTCTTAGTTTTCTTAGTTTTACTCGTTTCCCAGTACCAGATGATCAATATGTTACCCAATCTACCTAAATCCTTCCCCCTTCTTTGTCCTATTCTCAAGAGAATGTACAAAGTAGACCCCTCCTAATCCATCTTGAGAGCAGGAGATTTCAAGTAAAACGATTCTACCCACTTGATGTCTTAGTTTTCTTAGTTTTACTCGTTTCCCAGTACCAGATGATCAATATGTTACCCAATCTACCTAAATCCTTCCCCCTTCTTTGTCCTATTCTCAAGGGAATGTACAAAGTAGACCCCTCCTAATCCATCTTGAGAGCAGGAGATTTCAAGTAAAACGACTCTACCCACTTGATGTCTTAGTTTTCTTAGTTTTACTCGTTTCCCAGTACCAGATGATCAATATGTTACACAATCTACCTAAATCCTTCCCCCTTCTTTGTCCTATTCTCAAGAGAATGTACAAAGTAGACCCCTCCTAATCCATCTTGAGAGCAGGAGATTTCAAGTAAAACGACTCTACCCACTTGATGTCTTAGTTTTCTTAGGTTTACTCGTTTCCCAGTACCAGATGATCAATATATTACCCAATCTACCTAAATCCTTTCCCCTTCTTTGTCCTATTCTCAAGGGAATGTACAAAGTAGACCCCTCCTAATCCATCTTGAGAGCAGGAGATTTCAAGTAAAACGACTCTACCCACTTGATGTCTTAGTTTTCTTAGTTTTACTCGTTTCCCAGTACCAGATGATCAATATGTTACCCAATCTACCTAAATCCTTCCCCCTTCGTTGTCCTATTCTCAAGGGAATGTACAAAGTAGACCCCTCCTAATCCATCTTGAGAGCAGGAGATTTCAAGTAAAACGACTCTACCCACTTGATGTCTTAGTTTTCTTAGTTTTACTCGTTTCCCAGTACCAGATGATCAATATGTTACACAATCTAACTAAATCCTTCCCCCTTCTTTGTCCTATTCTCAAGGGAATGTACAAAATAGACCCCTCCTAATCCATCTTGAGAGCAGGAGATTTCAAGTAAAACGACTCTACCCACTTGATGTCTTAGTTTTCTTAGTTTTACTCGTTTCCCAGTACCAGATGATCAATATGTTACCCAATCTACCTAAATCCTTCCCCCTTCTTTGTCCTATTCTCAAGGGAATGTACAAAGTAGACCCCTCCTAATCCATCTTGAGAGCAGGAGATTTCAAGTAAAACGACTCTACCCACTTGATGTCTTAGTTTTCTTAGTTTTACTCGTTTCCCAGTACCAGTTGATCAATATGTTACACAATCTACCTAAATCCTTCCCCCTTCTTTGTCCTATTCTCAAGGGAATGTACAAAGTAGACCCCTCCTAATCCATCTTGAGAGCAGGAGATTTCAAGTAAAACGACTCTACCCACTTGATGTCTTAGTTTTCTTAGTTTTACTCGTTTCCCAGTACCAGATGATCAATATGTTACACAATCTACCTAAATCCTTCCCCCTTCTTTGTCCTATTCTCAAGAGAATGTACAAAGTAGACCCCTCCTAATCCATCTTGAGAGCAGGAGATTTCAAGTAAAACGACTCTACCCACTTGATGTCTTAGTTTTCTTAGTTTTACTCGTTTCCCAGTACCAGATGATCAATATGTTACCCAATCTACCTAAATCCTTTCCCCTTCTTTGTCCTATTCTCAAGGGAATGTACAAAGTAGACCCTTCCTAATCCATCTTGAGAGCAGGAGATTTCAAGTAAAACGACTCTACCCACTTGATGTCTTAGTTTTCTTAGTTTTACTCGTTTCCCAGTACCAGATGATCAATATGTTACCCAATCTACCTAAATCTTTCCCCCTTCTTTGTCCTATTCTCAAGGGAATGTACAAAGTAAAAACCTCCTAATCCATCTTGAGAGCTGGAGATCTCAAGTAAAACGACTCTACCCACTTGATGTCTTAGTTTTCTTAGTTTTACTCGTTTCCCAGTACCAGATGATCAATATGTTACCCAATCTACCTAAATCCTTCCCCCTTCTTTGTCCTATTCTCATGGGAATGTACAAAATAGACCCCTCCTAATCCATCTTGAGAGCAGGAGATTTCAAGTAAAACGACTCTACCCACTTGATGTCTTAGTTTTCTTAGTTTTACTCGTTTCACAGTACCAGATGATCAATATGTTACCCAATCTACCTAAATCCTTCCCCTTTCTTTGTCCTATTCTCAAGGGAATGTACAAAGTAGACAACTCTTAATCTATCTTGAGAGCAGGAGATTTCAAGTAAAACGACTCTACCCACTTGATGTCTTAGTTTTCTTAGTTTTACTCGTTTCCCAGTACCAGATGATCAATATGTTACCCAATCTACCTAAATCCTTCCCCCTTCTTTGTAGTATTCTCAAGGGAATATACAAAGTAGACACCTCTTAATCTATCTTGAGAGCAGGAATTTCAAGTAAAACGACTCTACCCACTTGATGTCTTAGTTTTCTTAGTTTTACTCGTTTCCCAGTACCAGATGATCAATATGTTACCCAATCTACCTAAATCCTTCCCCCTTCTTTGTCCTATTCTCAAGGGAATGTACAAAGTAGACCCCTCCTAATCCATCTTGAGAGCAGGAGATATCAAGTAAAACGACTCTACACACTTGATGTCTTAGTTTTCTTAGTTTTACTCGTTTCCCAGTACCAGATGACCAACATGTTACCCAATCTACCTAAATCCTTCCCCCTTCTTTGTCCTATTCTCAAGGGAATGTACAAAGTAGACCCCTCCTAATCCATCTTGAGAGCAGGAGATTTCAAGTAAAACGACTCTACACACTTGATGTCTTAGTTTTCTTAGTTTTACTCGTTTCCCAGTACCAGATGATCAACATGTTACCCAATCTACCTAAATCCTTCCCCCTTCTTTGTCCTATTCTCAAGGGAATGTACAAAGTAGACCCCTCCTAATCCATCTTGAGAGCAGGAGATTTCAAGTAAAACGACTCTACACACTTGATGTCTTAGTTTTCTTAGTTTTACTCGTTTCCCAGTACCAGATGATCAACATGTTACCCAATCTACCTATATCCTTCCCCCTTCTTCGTCCTATTCTCAAGGGAATGTACAAAGTAGACCCCTCCTAATCCATCTTGAGAGCAGGAGATTTCAAGTAAAACGACTCTACACACTTGATGTCTTAGTTTTCTTAGTTTTACTCGTTTCCCACTACCAGATGATCAACATGTTACCCAATCTACCTAAATCCTTCCCCCTTCTTTGTCCTATTCTCAAGGGAATGTACAAAGTAGACCCCTCCTAATCCATCTTGAGAGCAGGAGATTTCAAGTAAAACGACTCTACCCACTTGATGTCTTAGTTTTCTTAGTTTTACTCGTTTCCCAGTACCAGATGATCAATATGTTACCCAATCTACCTAAATCCTTCCCCCTTCTTTGTCCTATTCTCAAGGGAATGTACAAAGTAGACCCCTCCTAATCCATCTTGAGAGCAGGAGATTTCAAGTAAAACGACTCTACCCACTTGATGTCTTAGTTTTCTTAGTTTTCCTCGTTTCCCAGTACCAGATGATCAATATGTTACCCAATCTACCTAAATCCTTCCCCCTTCTTTGTCCTATTCTCATGGGAATGTACAAAGTAGACCCCTCCTAATCCATCTTGAGAGCAGGAGATTTCAAGTAAAACGACTCTACCCACTTGATGTCTTAGTTTTCTTAGTTTTACTCGTTTCCCAGTACCAGATGATCAATATGTTACCCAATCTACCTAAATCCTTCCCCCTTCTTTGTCCTATTCTCAAGGGAATGTACAAAGTAGACCCCTCCTAATCCATCTTGAGAGCAGGAGATTTCAAGTAAAACGACTCTACCCACTTGATGTCTTAGTTTTCTTAGTTTTACTCGTTTCCCAGTACCAGATGATCAATATGTTACCCAATCTACCTAAATCCTTCCCCCTTCTTTGTCCTATTCTCATGGGAATGTACCAAGTAGACCCCTCCTAATCCATCTTGAGAGCAGGAGATTTCAAGTAAAACGACTCTACCCACTTGATGTCTTAGTTTTCTTAGTTTTACTCGTTTCCCAGTACCAGATGATCAATATGTTACCCAATCTACCTAAATCCTTCCCCCTTCTTTGTCCTATTCTCATGGGAATGTACAAAGTAGACCCCTCCTAATCCATCTTGAGAGCAGGAGATTTCAAGTAAAACGACTCTACCCACTTGATGTCTTAGTTTTCTTAGTTTTACTCGTTTCCCAGTACCAGATGATCAATATGTTACCCAATCTACCTAAATCCTTCCCCCTTCTTTGTCCTATTCTCATGGGAATGTACAAAGTAGACCCCTCCTAATCCATCTTGAGAGCACGAGATTTCAAGTAAAACGACTCTACACACTTGATGTCTTAGTTTTCTTAGTTTTACTCGTTTCCCAGTACCAGATGATCAATATGTTACCCAATCTACCTAAATCCTTCCCCCTTCTTTGTAATATTCTCAAGGGAATGTACAAAGTAGACCCCTCCTAATCCATCTTGAGAGCAGGAGATTTCAAGTAAAACGACTCTACCCACTTGATGTCTTAGTTTTCTTAGTTTTACTCGTTTCCCAGTACCAGATGATCAATATGTTACCCAATCTACCTAAATCCTTCCCCCTTCTTTGTCCTATTCTCAAGGGAATGTACAAAGTAGACACCTCTTAATCTATCTTGAGAGCAGGAGATTTCAAGTAAAACGACTCTACCCACTTGATGTCTTAGTTTTCTTAGTTTTACTCGTTTCCCAGTACCAGATGATCAATATGTTACCCAATCTACCTAAATCCTTCCCCCTTCTTTGTCCTATTCTCATGGGAATGTACAAAGTAGACCCTCCTAATCCATCTAGAGAGCACGAGATTTCAAGTAAAACGACTCTACACACTTGATGTCTTAGTTTTCTTAGTTTTACTCGTTTCCCAGTACCAGATGGTCAATATGTTACCCAATCTACCTAAATCCTTCCCCCTTCTTTGTCCTATTCTCAAGGGAATGTACAAAGTAGACCCCTCCTAATCCATCTTGAGAGCAGGAGATTTCAAGTAAAACGACTCTACCCACTTGATGTCTTAGTTTTCTTAGTTTTACTCGTTTCCCAGTACCAGATGATCAATATGTTACCCAATCTACCTAAATCCTTCCCCCTTCTTTGTCCTATTCTCATGGGAATGTACAAAGTAGACCCTCCTAATCCATCTAGAGAGCACGAGATTTCAAGTAAAACGACTCTACACACTTGATGTCTTAGTTTTCTTAGTTTTACTCGTTTCCCAGTACCAGATGATCAATATGTTACCCAATCTACCTAAATCCTTCCCCCTTCTTTGTCCTATTCTCAAGAGAATGTACAAAGTAGACCCCTCCTAATCCATCTTGAGAGCAGGAGATTTCAAGTAAAACGACTCTACACACTTGATGTCTTAGTTTTCTTAGTTTTACTCGTTTCCCAGTACCAGATGATCAACATGTTACCCAATCTACCTAAATCCTTCCCCCTTCTTTGTCCTATTCTCAAGGGAATGTACAAAGTAGACCCCTCCTAATCCATCTTGAGAGCAGGAGATTTCAATTAAAACGACTCTACACACTTGATGTCTTAGTTTTCTTAGTTTTACTCGTTTCCCAGTACCAGATGATCAACATGTTACCCAATCTACCTAAATCCTTCCCCCTTCTTTGTCCTATTCTCAAGGGAATGTACAAAGTAGACCCCTCCTAATCCATCTTGAGAGCAGGAGATTTCAAGTAAAACGACTCTACACACTTGATGTCTTAGTTTTCTTAGTTTTACTCGTTTCCCAGTACCAGATGATCAACATGTTACCCAATCTACCTAAATCCTTCCCCCTTCTTTGTCCTATTCTCAAGGGAATGTACAAAGTAGACCCCTCCTAATCCATCTTGAGAGCAGGAGATTTCAAGTAAAACGACTCTACACACTTGATGTCTTAGTTTTCTTAGTTTTACTCGTTTCCCAGTACCAGATGATCAACATGTTACCCAATCTACCTAAATCCTTCCCCCTTCTTTGTCCTATTCTCAAGGGAATGTACAAAGTAGACCCCTCCTAATCCATCTTGAGAGCAGGAGATTTCAAGTAAAACGACTCTACACACTTGATGTCTTAGTTTTCTTAGTTTTACTCGTTTCCCAGTACCAGATGATCAACATGTTACCCAATCTACCTAAATCCTTCCCCCTTCTTTGTCCTATTCTCAAGGGAATGTACAAAGTAGACCCCTCCTAATCCATCTTGAGAGCAGGAGATTTCAAGTAAAACGACTCTACACACTTGATGTCTTAGTTTTCTAAGTTTTACTCGTTTCCCAGTACCAGATGATCAACATGTTACCCAATCTACCTAAATCCTTCCCCCTTCTTTGTCCTATTCTCAAGGGAATGTACAAAGTAGACCCCTCCTAATCCATCTTGAGAGCAGGAGATTTCAAGTGAAACGACTCTACACACTTGATGTCTTAGTTTTCTTAGTTTTACTCGTTTCCCAGTACCAGATGATCAATATGTTACCCAATCTACCTAAATCTTTCCCCCTTCTTTGTCCTATTCTCAAGGGAATGTACAAAGTCGACCCCTCCTAATCCATCTTGAGAGCAGGAGATTTCAAGTAAAACGACTCTACACACTTGATGTCTTAGTTTTCTTAGTTTTACTCGTTTCGAAGTACCAGATGATCAATATGTTACCCAATCTACCTAAATCCTTCCCCCTTCTTTGTCCTATTCTCATGGGAATGTACAAAGTAGACCCTTCCTAATCCATCTTGAGAGCAGGAGATTTCAAGTAAAACGACTCTACCCACTTGATGTCTTAGTTTTCTTAGTTTTGCTCGTTTCCCAGTACCAGATGATCAATATGTTACCCAATCTACCTAAATCCTTCCCCCTTCTTTGTCCTATTCTCAAGGGAATGTACAAAGTAGACACCTCTTAATCTATCTTGAGAGCAGGTTACTTCAAGTAAAGCAGCTTTCCCCACCTGATGCTTAAGTTTTACACGTTTCCTAGTACCAGATATTTATTATGTCATTTAGGTCTAACTAAATCCTTCACTTTTCCGTGTCCTAAAATATCGCAAGGCGTGATACCAAGTAGTCACCTCTTTATTAGCCATTAAAGCTAGGCTTCCTGTAGAGTAGGCCTGCTTCAGGTACCCGACTCTGTACACGTTTTGTTGTAATCCGTCTGTATCCTCTATCAAGGAGGTTTATGCCTCTAAGTTAATGCTACCCATATTCATAATCCTTTTTTAATAATTGTAAGAGATATTAGTCATATAGATAAGACTACAAAATAAATATATAAAATTAGGTGTCATTAGCGTTCTAACAATGAAGGTAAACAATTTAAATCCATAAAAATACAAAAACCCAGGACAGCGAAGAATGTTTCGTAAACAAGCTTAGCCTTTGCACCTATAAACGAATACAGCAATCAGAAGCTGCTGTAATCCGTGAGGTTTATCTACTGTCAGAGCTCTGTCGTCGGCTTAGCGAGAGTTCGATTATACTGTTGCGCTAGATTCGTTCCGTTAACTATAATTCCTTCTTAACCTCGAAGTAAAGTCTCCTTAAAAGCTTGCTTCAAATGTTTAATGTATTGGAGATAACAGATTGTCAGATATAACGTTGTTAAATGTTATGATTTTATAACAAGGACTAAGTTTCTCGGCTGTCAATAGGAGGGTGTTTTTCTGTAATTGCTCACAAATCTCTTACAAGCTTATTTACTGGTGAACAAATTCCTTTATCGAAATTAATTTAAAGCACCAACACCCGTAATGTTATAACATAGCTTAAGTTTAAAAATACTACTCCCTCTCTGTCTCTCTTCTGTCTGTCTGTCTGTCTGTCTGTCTCTCTCTCTCTCTTTCTCTCTCTCTCTCTCTCTCTCTCTCTCTCTCTCTATATATATATATATATATATATATATATATATATATATATATATATATATATATATAATAAGCAGACATAATATAACTCGGATGGTGCTCGATTGGTAACACTTAATTATAAAAAAAACTAGAGAATCAAAGATTTCGGTGTTAAAATTGCAAATATCGTTTTGGACTTTCTAATCAGATCAACCTAACTGAGGTATCCGATTGTATCGTAGGAAGGAATTGGTAGCACAAGCAGAATTTTGCATGAGAATCCCTTTGAAACATTTATCACTTTACTTGGGTCTGCATAGTTTACTAGACTGTGACCTTTCCAAGTACAATACTAAATTTCACGTATTTTATATTGAATAATTTATATAATTATTTATTGTAGATACGCTTAATATTTAATTAAAAGTCGATATTATTTGTTTAAATATCTGTGGCGCCGTATAAGTAAATGATTATATTATTGCAAAAACTCTTAATATACCAATAATCTCAACGTTTTTCTTTGTTAGGGTGTTTGAACTACGGAAAATTCAAACTACATTTGTGTGTTGTCTGGTGACCGACACATAAATGTTTCTGACAATAAACTGTATAAAAGAAACATACATATAAAGATGGCTTTGAAAATTTGTCCCATTATTCTATGTTTAAGAGTTACATTTATAGTAACAATTTCATTGTTGGTTACTTTATATCAAGTCGAGAAACGACTTTTATTGGGAGGGCGTGTCAATAAAATTCCTAGAATCCTCCAGTAGCTTCTGGTATCCAATACAATTTGAGATTTAATCTATCCATTTGTGATGAAAAAAATATACACGATTTATGAAAATAATCGAAAATATTTTTATAACTTAATACAAGATTTTACCATACACGAATTTGTTTCTCGTTTACTTCTTTTGTCAGAAATATGTTTCTAAGAGTTTAAAAAAATTTGTGTCATCAAATTTTTAGTTATGATGTGAGCAAATAATTATCTTGAGTGTAATTAAGAAAATGTTGTTTCCTTAAGGACATTCGTAAGGATTAAGTTATCCGTATTTAAATATTTTATTTTATATTAAAATATTTAAGATATTTAAGATATTTAAAAATATCTTAAGTATGTTAGAGTTTAAGAAATTTTAAGAAAATAACATACGTATGAGGAGTAAGTCACTTAAAGTAGGGTTAATTGTATAGTCTGGCTCTTGTTTAATTAACAGTTCACGTGAAACTCTTCTTACGGTTAAATATAAATGTCATATACCAATGTCCATTAATCCTAATTTTAAATAATTCTAAGAAACCACATAGACTTAATTGCTTCCAATTATATCCAGGGAGTAATATGAAAATGAAAAAAAGAGAAGAAGCAGAACAATAAAAGAAATATCTTAGTGAGCAAAATATGTTCTATTTGATTTAATTCATGGCACAATTATTTAAATCCTACATTTAAATTTATAAGTAGTATTTACTTTATAAATAGACAAACGCAAAATGAGTCTACACATATTAGTGTGGTGGTTTTGGGAGAATCTTATTAACCAGGGCATTCATTTTAAGTTAATAATAAGATATCTTTAGTAGTACACAAGATAAAGTAAAGTTTGAACCAAGCTGTTGACTAATCAAGTAGTTCATTGCTGCAAACAGATGCTCGCAGACGTAAGGTGAGGCGGACTAGAATACAGCAAGTTTATGCTATAAAACTTTGGCGAGAAGCTACTCCACTGCTCAATCATCACGTTCTCTCATTGTTCACCACACTCAATCTCTAAAGTTTTATTAAGGCTGACGAATTCGTTCGCCCAAATAGAACTCTCTTGAAATAAAATCAACCCCATTTCAAGGCAGTCATTAACAAACCACTCAAAACCCACTCACCCATACTTCAGGCTCACAAATTTGACCAAGGGTAAAGTTTGTAATGTTTTCTCCATATACTGGAATTGACTTGAGATCCATTATTAACTTTGCCTTCAATTTTTAAGGAACTTTACCATGTATATATTTTCTAGAAGTAACATGTATATTTTTGATGCCTACATTTAGGCTTACAAACCTAGGTAAACATGTTGAAGATATAAGTTATTGTAACAACGAAACTATTAGCAAAACATGTTGTGCATTAAGGTAAGAGAAACATTTAAACCTCTTTATTTCGCATCTTTGGAAAGTATACTTTCGTCGAATGATTTAATAATTTACAACCAACCTGATAGCCGTATGTTTATGCTTTTAGAATTTCTTAATCAAGTTACTGCCAACGCTGTAAAAGTAATGTAATATATCATGTAACACGTCCAAATAGGATTCGTTAGTTTTATAGCTTACAGCTTTGTACATTAACATGATTCCTTATGAAGAATGCTCCGCGAGAATCGTCGTTTACATAATCCATGTTCTGATATAAATTTAAAATTTTGGTAACCCCTGTTTTTAAAATGATTTCATCCTTGAATGATCCTAACTAGCAGCACTACTAACTGATCAAATACACACTGCGCGAAGAAAATAGGTGAACTATTAGTACGCTTATTAAACATTTCGGCCGAAGAGAGCAGCACTAATACCGGACCGAGTAAGCTCTTAAAAGTAAGCTTTAAATACGGAAAAACTTGTATTTTCATGATTACTTTTAAAACTTAATAAACAGCAGTCGTTTATACTCGCCAAAACAATATAAACTTAGAAATACAGCTTATTTTGTCGAAAATATTCGGAAAATTAAAAGTATGTAGATATTTACATCTTAAATATATTAGTTTTTTAAAAATTGTATAACATTTAGAGTAATGAAAGAAATTGTTGTAAATGTAAATAAAGTACAGAGCTTGCGTATGTAGAAATGTTTCTTATAAGATTATGTAAATTAAATGATTATTATTTTTATTTGATGTTGAAGTGAAAACATCTTTTCTCGCCTGACACTTCTCAGTTTCAAGAGACTTTTCAGTTTCCGTCATGGGTGATATGAACGCGTCAGATTTAGCTTAAATTGGTACTATGGTTTCATACAACAACTGTTGTTATGTTATAGGCTATGTTGTAGATCAGCTGTTAACACGTAGGGTATTTTACTTTATTTATTATAGATTATTACCTTAAAATATTATTATACTATAATTTTTGAGTTAATAAATATAATATTTTATTTTTCGATAAATCCTAGCATAATTAATTAAATATAATGATTAAGTGTTATATATTTTGATTTCTATTTGTGAAGTAAAAATTTATTTAGCAAGATTGGGAACAATTGTTATTGTTGTAAATTGTAAATAATTCACGAAACAGCGAGATGTATCCTATAGGCCTATATAGTAGCCAAACAATTGCAATCGATTCTAAATATTCCTTTAAAAAAATTTGTACGAATATATATTTTCTTTAAATTTTGACTACTTACAAATGAACACTTTTTTAAAAAAATTTCCATTTTTGGAATTGTTAAATTTAAATCACAAAATGTATGTATTTATTTCTTCCCCTTCTAATCAGGCATCTCAAAATAAGGATCCATAAATCCATCTTACTGTTTCGTCTTACTGAGGGGTACAGCAGTTGTGTAACTCACCTACCGATGGAGGTGGTTAGTGCTGCACTTGGGAGGAGCGCGGCTGTTGTATATCACAATATACTGTAATGAAATATACAAAAAAAGTCTTTTTGTATAGTCTGGATCCGTCAGTGATACAATGCGTGATTTTATACATAGTTAGCGCAGAAGTCTATAGCGGCATTAAAATTAACTTCAATTATATTGATGTCATCAGCATAAATACTCTATGTAACACCTTAGAACAGTGAATATCTTTTCGAAACTTTTTGATTAACATTTCTATATGCATATTCTTCTAGTATATTCCCGAGCAGTGAGGTACTGTTTCGAACTATTCCAGATGAAAAGCTGTAGGATGCGGAAGTTGCTGTTTATAATTGATTTAGTTACGTGTAAGAAAATTGTAGGTTTTGTAAACTCTATGTTATGCCAGTGTTGGCTCGTGGGCAGGTTGCACGGTTGCGGAACTCTAAACCAGAGACAAATAACAAAAGCAGCATTAGGGAAGGTACAAGAGAGATCAGCTGCCTCTCAACTAGAAATTAAAAATAAGTATATTAGAAACAACCCAAGTACCACAAAAATAACAAATACTACAAGCTGCTTAAGATTAAACCCTTATGTACATTTCGATGACCATGTCGTCATCAGAGTGTTTTATTACAAAATTACAAAGAGGCAAACAAGAAGTTACAAACTAGAGTGACCTGTCTTCTAGTGATTTTGTAATAAGATCTTCTGATGATGACATGGTCATCAAAATGAATATTACTGTTTAATCTTAAGCAACTTGTAGTATTTGTTAATGTTGATTATTTTTGTGGTATTGGGGTTGTTTCCAATATTTTTATTGTAATATATTTTACAATGTGCTCTTGATACTGTATAAAAATAAAACGTTGAAAATTAAATCTCTACTTTACTACATATTTTTATATCCAAACATTTTTAGAGGCATGTGGTTTAAGAAAGGATTTTTATCTCCTTAAAACGTTTTACAAAATTGTACTCCTGTTATTGAGCAAATGGTTTTATCGGAATCCATCAGACAAAATGAAACAACCCAAAACAATATTCCAACTTTTATCAAGTGTTTGCAGACAATGTATCTTCCGTTAGAAAAACCGAGCCGCTGAAATTAAACCGGCAATTACTGGCTGGAAGTTATGTTGAGCTAAAATCAGCGAGACCATAAAATGGCGGAGCAGTAAAACTGAATTAAAGCCATGAACGAGTGTTGAAATAATAATGCAGCACAACAGGTAGCCGGTGCTGCGGAGAGGAAAGGGGGGGGGGAGAGTGAAGTGAAATGGAAAACAGTTTTGTAATACGAGCTTAGAGTTGAGCCCCGACAATAATTGGGATGAAAAATAAATGGTTGTGAAACGGTGAATATAAAATAATTATTTCTTTGTGAACGTTCTAGTTAGCTACGGTGTTTTGAGATTTAAAATGTAACTAAAAATACTGTGAGCATTTTCCTAAGCGTCACTAGCTACCAATTAATAGTAATTATATTGTTTATTGTTATGTATTTATACTGTAGTTTTATTGAATTATTTTATAAATTGACAATTAGCCTGTCCATTTATTACTTGGTAAAGTAATCTATGCAAATTGTTGAATGTGCTCATAATTCTAAAATTGACTTATTTGATTCTGTTTCTCTAAATGAATTGTTGAACAGTAGATATTATTCTGATTGTGTACAACTGGGTGGAATATTCGTAAACATGTAGAAATTGACGGTTCCTAATCATTATATTTATCTTAAACGAACTATGATTGTAATAAATAATACTTTTTAGTTTATTTTCAAATTTTATTTATTTTTGTATTTTCTATGATTTATTGGTTGTCTAGATATATTTTTCCTGATAATTCTTGTAAAATAATTGCTTTTAATTTTAAAAAAACAAAACAGTGAATAGAAGTTTTGCGCTTCTTTACTTAACTAAGATGTATTACCTTTTTATTTACCAGAATTAATTACTTTTAAAGAATTAGTAACTGACTAGAAAATAATGATGAATGAATCATAATTGATTTCTCACGTATTACGTAAAACCAATTATTATTAAATTTCGATCAATGGACTTTCCAGACCATATTTCTGGTAATGTATGTGCGAACAAGTTGTCAAAATAAAATAAATATTTTCCCAAGTTCAAAGATATTCCTAATTTAAAGAGCATACCTACCTAATGAGCATCAAATTGAACCTGTAAACAAATGCGTATTTATTTAAGGGAACAGGTTTAAGGTTCACAATATATAGGGCCTAACTAGGTTTTCAGAGCAAACTTTACATTTCCCCTCGCAGTCTACAATGGAACAAAAATCTGCTACGGTGGTTTTAATAGCTAGGGCTAAAGCTGGTTTATAACTACCGGGGACCAATACCAGGGTATCTGGAAAGATGCAAAGTTAAGGTTCTAGACAATGTCAAGGCGTGACTAACCACTATCAATCTCCCCCGCATTGGTTTCGATGCGACCTGGCCATTGTGTAGTCTTGGAAGAATGGGCAGTGAATATCCACAGAACGGCCAAGCTCTAAGATATACGATTGAAGACAATATAATGGAAGACTCGAGGTTGGACGATTGAAGAGCCATGTGTGAGCGTTGGATAAAATAAAGTAAAGTAGCTAGTACCTATAGTACTCACTGATGTTAGTACCCATAGTACTCACAACTCCTTAGTACTTATAGAACTTCTAAGGTAGTTAGAGATTGGTCATTCTTCAGAGGTTTGATTTCTTAAGTATGAGACAACTAAAGATTAAGGTTAGTTCTATTGAACTCGCGTATTTAATAAGAGCTCTAATGTAACTGTCAAGTAGTTTTTTATGACAAACAAATTTTTTATTGACATTGTCTGTTCATCTAACAAAAATACCGCCTACTTTTTCATTACTCAATAAAATTACAACTGACCAATACTTCTATGTTAAGATGGAATAGCCTATAAGTTAGCCTATGATAAAGGTAGCCTTTATTAGTTAGTTTATTCTATGTTATTTAAATATGAAACTTATTCAAAACGAGCATAACATGTTCAAGTTATACGTTTGTACCAGCGCCATTTGAGTTTAGCTTTTCATTCAACTTTCGGATTTTCTTTTCATCTTAGTTTTATAGCTTTAAATCATTGAAATTACATTTAGTTTGGATTTGTTCTATGTTTTAATATTTTAGTTTACGTATTGGTTTTTCTATTATTAGATTAATAAATTTATGTTGAATTTTACTTCCTTTTAACGCGATCGTAGA
>JBAIZL010000004.1:189092231-189132231 GCA_036971475.1 Prosapia bicincta | reverse complement strand
GTTGTTTATAAAATTATCTTCAACAGCTTTTTTCAGTAAACGTCCTATTTGATTTCTATTTTTTGATTAATTTAAAATGGGCTATATTTCTTAATTTTGTCATCACTACCTTAATATCTTGAATGTCAAATATTTTCATGAAATATAAATATACTTTTTTTGTCACAATCATTTTGATTTTAATAAGTAATCCAAAAACGTTGAACCTTGGAATTCAAAGGATTGCTAAACGTAAAACTAGGGTAGATTTATAAAAAATGTATATTTATGAGACATACCGTAGACATGTGAAACTTACTGCGATCAAAAATGTTTCACTTCGTTTTTCACCTAATGAAAAAAAGATGTTGAAAAAAGATGAATTGTTATTTTATCAAGTTCGCGGATCATCAAAAAAGACCACATCAAAAAATAAAAATCACGACCTCCAACAGAGTAAGATGTCACATTGTTACTGCGATTATATAACAAATAACTCTTCTTACAATTATTATAATTTAATTAATTTATAATAAGAAATAATTAAATATATTTGCCCAGTGTGCAAATATACACTGCTGCTATATTTTATTCCAATGGATATCGGAATAAATGAGCCTTAATTTAATTTTATTAACACACGTCGAAAATTAGACCTACTCTAGAAGAGGGTTGAAAAAAAACTTCTACGTGGAAAAATAAAATAACCATGATATTTTTATAAAAAATCAGAAAAGATTAATTTTACAAAGATAGGCACATTCAATGCTTTATTTGGTTTTAATATGTAGTTTGTATTATTTCTTCTTTAAAAAGCTTCACTGTTACGTTATGAAAACATGAATTATTTAATAATATATCTATGACAGTGAGACGTCTGTGCACACTCTAATGTATATTGATTTTTCTCTTCTAAAATGGCAGCTATTGTCTATATAGTGGACTCAATATATGCGAATTTAGTTGGCCGCCGTACCTTAAGAAAGATGTTTGAAACCAAAGTGCACAAATAACATTAAAAAATGTTCTCATTAAATAACATCGAATTAAAAAAATAACGTGTCGGAAATTGAAAAACGTCTGATATTGAAAAACATTTTTGTTCGATCATCTCAACAAAGTATTACATGGCGGATTTATCTAAAATGTCAAAAACAGCCATCCCAGCTTGATATTTATCAATGAATCCTCAGAACTAACTCGTACATCTACCGTACAGTGATATAGAAACTAACTCAGATTCATAGAGAAGTTTCACAGCGGCCCAAAAACTTTAAATTCTCTAACAAGACCGTTACAAGCAAGAGCGCATGTAATGGAAACTGTCTTTGTCATTATGACTATCGACTATGTAGTTACGCAGACAATAGGACCCGACCTTCATATGACCTTTAACCTTACAATACTGCCTGATGTGCGCAAACAAGGCAGACTGTATCACATTCGGCGTTTTTAAAGGTCGACTTTATTTAAATTACATTTTAATATCTGTACTTTTCTATCAATATAAACAAATATGCACGTGTTTCTTTTACTTATCTCCATTTTTAAAGAGGAGAATATAAAAAGTGCCCAAATGTGGTGCCTTAAGAGATGGTTTCGGACAAGTAAAAAATGATGACTGTACATGATTGTTTCTTTGTCCTGGTGTGGAGGTGTGGGGAATACAAGCCATGCTTTCATGGCCCCATCAGATAGCTAGGCTTAGTGTTCAAAATAATCCCCGTATAAAGGGAGGAGATACCTCCCTGATTGATAAAATAACAAGCAAGTGGGATCCAGTCTTGATACTTAAGGAAGTGTGTGTTTGATGTTGACGCAATTGATCATTGGCCAATGAATTAAATATATGCAAATATACTCAGTAAACCCTTAGTACGCGGTTTTCGTGATTTTTTTCAGAGTTCATAGACATTTTCGACACTACATTGTTCATCAGGACTCCATAAGTCTACAGTGGGGTTCCATGAGTCGTGGAGTCTTATGATATTCCACAAGCTACCACGGGTTCAAAGTACCCCAGGAATAAGATACGCTATATCTTTTTAAATAAAACGAATAAAACGTCCTCTTCGGTCGAAAAACAGCCCTGATCTCGCATTTCCATCCACAGCCATTGTGATTTACACACGCCGCACACCGAGGCCACAAATCCTCTCCTCTGACTGACCTACTTGATACTTAAAGGTGACGAAGAGTATCTTATCTTGAGTAAATAAGGTCGCTTTGCTGAAGAGAATAAGGTCCAAGCTGCTAGACGGCAGTTATGAAAAAAATGTTTTCTGATTCGTTTATATCAAAATTGAATTGATTATTAGAAACAATCATATATTTTTGAAATATTCTAAGATTAGTTTGAAATAGGAATTCTGTACAGGGATTAAACTACTTGGAGTAGTGTATTTCGCTATATTCACTAATATAAAGTTTATTCTCGCAGAAAATAGGTTCAGAAACTAATTTTTAAAATATTTTAAACTTACGTTGCATTATACTCCATTGTAAGATTATGTTTTGCGCCACCTTGAGCTATTTATATTAACTACGTAACAAAATTAAAGATTCTGTAGTTAAAAATTGTGAAAAAGGTACAGATAAAATTGACAATAGTTAATAATAAATGCAGTGATATTGTTAAGATGAGATTACTGATTTTCAATATATATATATATATATATATATATATATATATATATATATATATATATATATATATTAAATATGGTGATATGTTTTCTTGTATATATATTTAATAAATTAAAAATATTTCAAAAACAAGAATACTTTTAATGAATATATTCATTCAAAGCTTTTCGCCGATAAAATAGTATCAGCATCTTCAGGAAAATAATTATCTAATAAAAATTAGAGAAATTAGGAAAATATTATTAGATAATTATTTTCCTGAAGATGCTGATACTATTTTATCGGCGAAAAGCTTTGAATAAATATATTCATTAAAAGTATTCTTGTTTTTGAAATATTTTTAATTTATTAAATATATATATATATATATATATATATATATATATATATATATATATATATATATATATATATATATATATGCACATAAATTATCACTTTACTTAGCAAAAAAGTGACAAAACAATCGATAATATTCGCCTTGTTCTATATGTTTATCCTAGACAGCCTAATAGGGCGGTTGTTATGTTGTCATACGTAAAGACTTGATTTTATTCGTGAAGCTTCAAAAACGTTTTTTCCTACCTGCCTGTATTTCATTACAATCAATTCAGTCACAACATAAGTTTAGCTCGTTTATTTGACTGACATATCAAGCAATGGCCTTTGCCACGTTTAATTCACATTCAACTTTCCAGCCTTCAGTCACCATGCTTCCAATCTTTACTACCATATTTGTATCTTACATAAGATATGATATTGTATAAAGTTAGAAGCAGTTACATTAAAACCCAAGAAAACAATATTAGAAAATTCACGTCAAAGGCAAAGAAGCACATATAATTAAATAATGCATATATAAACATTTAGTAAACAAGAAGCGTATATAATTAAAGTGGCTTGAAGCGTTTGGTCAATTTATTATATTGGCATTTGTGAGGACTTAATTGACCGTCAGAAGTTTGTGTTTTGTTTTAGATTTTGACTGCTACGAATGAGAATATTTATACATATTTTTGTTTATAAAATGTGTATTGATTGAGAAGATATTCGTTATGATAGCATACGTCAAGTTGGCTATTTTAAGTTACTACGAAAAATTATAAATCTTTGAAATCATTAATAAACTTATTTCCATTTCTGTTAAGAATGTTTCTATATGTTTGAGTACAGTTTTCTGATATTCTTAACGTTTCAATATTCTCCTCTGTTAACGCGTTTCGGAGTAACTCCATTTTCAAAACTTTATCGTACTTTTAAAATGGAGTTTCTCCGAAACGCGTAAACAGAGGAGAATATTGAAACGTTAGGAATGACAGAAAACTGTACTTAAATATATTATAAATACTTTATTACAACTCTTCTGCCATGATTGATTCAATTTATTACTTTTTTTAAAAATAAAATAAACGTAACAATTTTATTATATCTTATTACGTAATATTTTTAACATTTTTCATAAAAAGATGTAATTTTTAAAGACTACACAATGGATTAAAATTAAATATATAACGAACAGATACTGTCTCTTAAATATAACTTGTTCTTATTTAAAGATTTTTGAGATTTGCATATAAAGGCGTGTACACACTACGTGAAAGCAAACGAACGCGTAAGACCAAATCTGTGTGGCGTTCGTTTAAAAACTGCTTGATGACCACAATGAAGGAATGAGTATTTAGTAGTTTTATAGCGTTCGCCGGTTCATGCGGTAGTGTCAGAAAGTGAAAAATACTGGTATTTTCTTACATTATAAAAAGTGACATAACCATTGCTAGTATTACCATTGTTATTAGTAAGGCAAGAGAACCACGAAGGCTCACGAGATAACAGAGACGGCAATGGATGACTTATTTTTCAAAAGCAGACATCGGTGTAGAAGGACAGAATTTTACCGGTTTATAATGTACTATCTTGTTTTTGACGTTACCGTCTGAAAGATATCAACAAGGATTCCATCTTGTTTTTAACGTCTTGTAAGTCACAATCATCATTTTTCTTCATTTTATTTTTATAGTAATCTTGAATGGTGTTCCATAAACGCTTCTGTTGTCTGTACAAATATATAAATTTTAACGAATCAGAGCTACACCACTCAATATTCAATAAAAACACAACAGCGAAGAACTAACAAATATTCTTTTTCACTTACATACTATAGTGAACCCCAACGAAGGCGAACAAATGTGTTCGAAAAGACCGAATATAATCTCGTACGGTCGGATGCGTTCGGCTACTGTGTACGCGCCTTAAGCGGAAGATGCCGGCGTAACTGCTACGATCGAAACGAGACGAGGTTTTGGGGTAATGTTAGGTATTTTTTTGGCTTTATAAGGTCTTGCTACGTCCTATAGTGTGGGAGTCTTTCGAAATTTCGGAACATTATAAATTTCAGATTAGATTTTACTTCGTACGTTTAAAATTCCAATAAAACTATAGAAATCTATTAATAAAATTTAAATTAATATTATTGTTTAGAATTAAGTACCTAATAGATTATTATAATTTCCAGATCTAAGTTAAAATAATAATATGTAATATTATAGGCATATGCTTTTAAATGAAAGTTTCCATACTCAGTACACATAAGTTTAAAATAAAAAATTAAAATTGTAACTTTTTCAGATTGATTTCAAAATAATAATATGGCTAAGTTACTATCGTATTCTAAGTTAATTTCAAATATTATTATTTTTTAAATATAATTTGAGACGATCTATTTTAAAAATTCCACTTACCAATTCTGATGTTAAACCTTTCTTGTATTTGACACTGTGTTAGAAATGTTCTTGTAACAATAATTCAGGGGCTGTTCTACTTCTATTCATCGAGTATTGATTATATAGACACGAGTACATTGGGCTTGACCCTTGACCTTCAAGCCCATGCTAAGAAAGGCTTTATAGTTTGACACCTCATTAAGACTAACAACATAAATACAAAAGCTGCAAAATACAATAGTGCGGTAAAATTATTCGTCTATCGCACTATTACCTTGCAACAAAAGATTGTTATAAGACCCATAAATGTAATAAATACGTAGATAAGGGCAATCATGATAAAAAATCTATTAAACTAAAACGTCAAGCGTTTAATCAAATGAAGGTTTTAGATATGTCTAACTCTGAGAAGACTTTGAGTTGCTGTATTGTAGCATAAACTTATATTGTTTTCAGATAGTAAAACCAAAAGATTAGGCTTTATTAAAAAAAAATCAGGAGTAACGTTTTGAAAAAAAGTGGAAAACTTTTATAAAACAGTAGAATTGTCTTTTACGATTTTAGCCAATAATATTAAAAAGTTTACATTCAATCCAGTTATTTAGAAAACCTAATTAACGAATTTTCTAACTTATAATATAAGTTAATGTAATCTTACTAGAAAAAAACCTTTTTGATCTAACAAGCCGATTCTATTCAGGGACTCCCTGAATACTAACGTTAAGAGCCTTGTGCGGTATTAAACGTTTTGTCTCAGTTTGTTTCTCATAAATTTACTAAAATTGTAAGATAGGAAAGTCATTAATTAGTTATATATATATATATATATATATATATATATATATATATATATACTATTTTATTTTTCTAAATACATTTTTTCCAAACTAAATAAAAAAAGCTTTTCGTTGATTTACAGTATCAGCATTCTCAAACTTACAAGTAACACACATTTCCACGACTACATCCTGACCTCGTGGATATACAAAAATACAGAGAAAAAGAACATTACCTAGAAATTCATTACTCATTTTAATGTGTAATTTGCTTTCAAAATAAATAGGTATTTATTAGTCCATTTCATAAATATTTTTAATTGCTTCACATTGTCCCCACGGAATAGTAAATGTAGTAAAGTGCACCAGGTTAAACTTTAATTATCACTAAAACGAATGTGACAAGTAGTCCTGAGAGAGTTGTTTGAAAATATTAGAACAAAGTTTATGTTGGGATATTTTAGGCAGCCATGAAAATTGCGAATAACGACCGCTTAAATTGCATTACAATTTGCCAAATGGTAATGGAGTTTTAGTTTCTTGAGTGACTAATAAATTTTAGTATAATTCGTCGATAAATTTATAAAACATTTAATTACTGGTCTTGTGAGAGCTACAACAAGGAGTATTACCAGTTTTATTTTTGCTGCACAGGAAGTGTCTAAATTGTTGATAGCGACTACTCACATCCGATTGTACGTGCACCGGATCATAAACATCCACAGCATGAAGAACGTGATACAAATAGTCAAAGCTGTCACTCCAGCATAACATCGAAATGATGTGTATGGATAAATTCAGCTTGATTGTTATAATAAAGGTAATTTATAGGAAAACACTAAGTAGCACACCTGATATTTTGTAACAGGTTACTGTTTCTTAAAATAAAATATTTGTCTTGAGAAAATGATCTTTTCTAATGTTTATAAGTAAATATAACAAATATGAATAATATATGCGCGCAATTAGGTTGTTTCATTAAACGATTGAGAGCTAAGATGATTTTGTAATACTTTTGTTTTAAATGTAAAAACTTTCAGCTCATTTTTTTTTATGAGAATAATTTTGGCGTTTAAGCGAAGTATGGAAATGCATAGATTTCAATTGAAATAAAAGTTTTCAAATTGTAGTGTATTTAATTTTATGTTACATTTATAACGTATTTCTAAACAAAGTTTTAAAGCGCAATGGTACTTTAATCAAGCATTCATTTTTACAAATAGTTTTTTTATGTAAATAAATACAAATAGACTAACAAAGTAAATTTTCAAGTATAGCTTATATTTAAGAAAAAAATAGTAAACATGAATATATAGCATCTTATTGAATATAGGCATATATATATATATATATATATATATATATATATATATATATATTTAATAAAATAAAATATTTCAAAAACAAGAATACTTTTAATGAATATATTTATTCATAGCTTTTCGCCGATAAAATAGTACCAGCATCTTCAGGAAAATAATTATCTATTAAAATATGTTTACAAAATTAAATCATATGTGCTACAAACGACCATATGTTTATAAGTATTGCACTTTATGTAATTTTTTCTATAACATCAATGACCTTATAAATAGTTTGGTGCCTTGATCTCAATTAAATTTGTTCATCAAATAATTTGTCTTTAAGTTTATGCTTATAAATTTCCAATGTTTCAAATATATTCATTTTTAATCCTTAATTTAATTCTTTTATTAATTTCATATATTCTGTTTCCGGAAACTCGTGTCCATTATTAATACAATGCGTGGCTAAATTTGATTTGTATATGTTGGGTTTGATATAAGCGTTTAAATGTTCTTTGCATCTTTCTTTTAATTTCTTTTTTGTTTGTCCTACATATAATTTATTACAAGTTTGACATTTTATATTATATACTCTATTTACTATATTTTATATTATTTAGATTTTTTTTATTGTTTATTAAATTTTTAATTTTATTATCAGTTTTATACGTAATTTGTAAAATTAGAATTATAATTAGAATTTCTATTATCATAATCCACCATCGAAATTATGCTTCTCGAGGCTATAGCATTTATGTACGAATCCTTTTACTTTTGAAGTTCAGCTGAATATAATTCAAAAGTAGGCTATATATATATATATATATATATATATATAAGTATCATATATATATATATATATATATATATATATATATATAATGTCGCAGTGTTTGTAGCTTATATTGTTTACCAAGAGTTTGATTTCGATATTGATCACAGCCTTTTTAAAAGAATTGAGACAGTCTTACTGCAAATTCTAAAAATGAATAAGAATAATTTGTCTAAAATTAAATTACTTGCTGTGAAATCCTTCAGAATTGTGCAATTATTAAAAGTTTGTTAAACTGTCGACATTTTGTTACGCTTAGTTCAAAAGTTAAACCTTACGTAGCATTAATAACAGCCAAGGCAATGTAATGGAGAATTGTGATAGATGATGCTGCTGTAACCTCTGACATGTTGCACGAATTATATTGTGTCAATAGGTGTCATAATATGTCAGACACCAACTAACGTATTACGCTGATATCTTTTAAATTTGCACATAATATAAGGTTTTAAACCTACAAATCTACAAATAGTAGACAGATATTTATTATTAGACCTATTTTGAAAGCAGAATATCACTCTAGATAAGTACAAAGATGCGTTTTTATCCATTTTATTGGCATTTTTTTCCCTAAACATCTTTACCTGCTCTTATAACTTAATTTATTTTATAACGTATTATTTTTGTAATAGAATAATGTAATAAATATTGAACTATTATTTATCTCTCATATTATTTGGTACATTAGTTTGTTAGTGAAGAGTGCTGGATAAAAATTCAGAGGTCCTAATTTCTATTTTTCACCTCTACTTAAGAAACTAAAAAACAACAAAATTAAGTTTATTTTTAGAGAATACAACATAAGAAATAAATGGTAAGTAATTATTTAAAGAACTACGTGAAACTATGAAATTATTGTGCTGACGCGTTTCGAAATCGTCGTTTAATTGACGAAGCCTACTAATTCGACGTTTTCGAAACATTAATACACTGTATTTACGTAGCAAGGTAATAGTTTTCATACAACTCTTTAAATGATTGCCTATAACTTAACAAGCGGAATCAGGATGCTAGAAAAAACCAACTGAAAGGAATACATTATAAATATTAGGGCAGAAGAATACGTTACTAATGAGCAGAAGAAATTAAATTATTTAAATTTTACTTTTTCGTTTTTAACAAATTAGTATACAATAATATCATAATTCGTCCAACCATTTATAATGTGGATGTATATTACACTACAACGAACTTCCAGTTTTACATAGCCTATTGCAATTTTAAGGAAGTACGGGATCCAAAAAGCCATTGGACACCCAAACGGTTGAGTTGAAATAATGTTAGGACGGAAACATATACACACATGACGTTAGCACATAAATGGACCTGAAAACTTAAAATAATGTCGGTAAATAATGTACCTCCCTCCATACTAATGGATATGAAATGGATTGTTCTTAGTGAGTGTAATTGAACATAATGAGTGTAACAACATTGTTATTAATAGATATCTCAGAGATGGATGATCTGAAGTTTCCTTAGGACCAAGAGAATTTTAACACCAAAAAGATTTTAACGCCTTTGAGTTTATATCGCTTCTATTTCAAACAAAGTGCTACACTGCGATACATATAATTTAAACAAACTGAATAAATATACTGACAAATTGCTTATGTCAAAAACTTGACAGCAGGTAGAGCCGTTTCCCATAAACTGGGTCAATAAAGCTTGAGAAAAACGTATTAAAAAATAATATAAAGTAATGTACTTGGCTATACAGTTTTGTTTAAAGTTATAAAATAAATGAAACTTTTTATAAAAGTAATATTGTTAAAGGAATAACAACTTAATAACCTACCTGAGTTAAAATGCAACATTTGTTTACTCTAAAACAATTTTGAAGAATTTCTGAAATTCTATTTGTATCCCAAAATATTATTATAATTTCCAAAGTGTCTGAATAAAATTATGATAGTTAACTGAGTAAATTTGATGAAAATTAGTAACATTTCCCTATTTTAAAAATAATACTGACGTTATTGCTAGTGTAAAATTAATTTGTTAACCAAAAGATAAACTTCGTTTTTACTCAATAGTAATGGAGTAACTTATAGACATACGAACCAACAGTAATGACAATTTGACGTTTTATAAATCCGTCTTTATTATTACTAATTTCGAGTCTAGTATTTCTAGGATTGTTATCGCTACTAAGGATAGTGAGGACTGAGAATTCAGGTACAGTTAAGATGGTGACATACCTCTGACTAGTAATATACGTAGGAGTAATGCTATAGTATCGCTTGTGCATAATCGTTTACCTTAAGCAAGCTTACTCTCTAACAGAACCATAAAGAGACGGCTACTCACTGTACGCCTGGATAAGAGAAAGAGTAAGGAAAAGTAGGCCTAAGAAACAGGAATAAGATGGCATAAGAGGGATCCTTCCGTGTTCCTGAAACAAATTAAGTTATTGAGTGAGCAATAGCTTACCTGAAGTAAATGTGCCCTCAACTGGTTGAAAAAGGTGTAAGAATAACGCTAACATAGGCCTACTGTTTATACTGACAATTAATAATGAACCTCGTTCTATTTCTTAGTTCTTGTCTTGCTTTTGTTTTGCATTCTCATAAAAATATAACCCTCAATCTATAAACGCAATAAACTGGGAATGAGTGATGTTTGTACTTTCACAAATATATTTCCCTTCTTAAATCAGGTGATAAAGAAAAGTTAAATAAAGTTATATAATTTTTGGAGTTTTTGTAAGGAGTCATAGATGCAAAAGTTTTGAACCAATCTCTATATAATAACAGTTAATCACTATATTAAAGTAAAATTTTATTACAATTTTATAATTTAAACCTCTGCATTATCAATTGAAAATTGTGAAAATATTTTATTGCTAATACAAGGAATGGGTTCGGTAAATAAAAGGCTCTTAATAGATAAATTATCAAACATTTTTTTTTAATGTTAGCGAGGGTTGTACTGTTTCACTATTTTTATAAAACTAAATACGACTTTATAAATATAAATTTATAGCCTACTTAAATTCCACATGTATAAAATTTCTTAAGAATTCATTCACAGTGTCCCCTGTCCCCACTCAGATCTCAATCCTAATTGAGGATTAGTTAAGGCAGGCAATTATTTTAAAGTTTCTAAATTTATCGTCGAGGTTTTGCTTAATTTTTTGAAAGAAAGCTACATTCCCATTACTTAGGCTACACTACTTGTACTTTAAAGGCACAAGTATCTCAGAGCACGTGAAGATGTGGCAATTGGATTTAATGAAATTAAGATCAGCTGGTGGTCGTAGCCGAAAGTCAAGGCGGAGAAATAATGGATTTATTAGATTTCCTGACCACGTTAGAGAGCAAGACATTTCGTTTTCTCTACTCGTTTCAACGGAATGTAATATTACGCCTCTATTTCCAAATTATTTTAATTTCCAAATTATTTGTTTTATTATTTAAAATAATTTAAGAATGGGATACATTAAAGACGGTAAAAAGAATATCTCAAACATATCAATACATTATAAACATATTTCTAAATTTGTAAAAAAAAAACTACAAGACTTTTATATTTATGATTTGTCATTTAAAATATTTTTGTCTGGTAATTTCGTCAGTTTAATATTTTCTAAAATTTTCAAAACCATTTATTTTATTTAAACATAATTTCTATTTAAGAAAGTACTAATTAGTAACACTTGAATCACTTTTTTCATTTCATTAGTTAATTTAGTTGTTGTAAATTTGAGTTCTGATTTTACTTAAAAAACATTTATTCTTTACAACCCTATGCTTCCATTGAGAGCTTTGTGTTGGGTTGGTGGTAAAATTATGCATTAATACTGCGTTTTCTCTAAAATGAATTTTATGAAATACAATTTATTGAGTACTTTTATTTTTAAAAATGTTTGTTGAATTTTAAAATTTGGGAGAAATGTATTTTATTATTATTATATTTATGTAAAATATTGTAAACAATTTCACTATCGTAAAAAAATGTACTGACGTTAGATTTTTCTTTAATAAGGAGAGATAATATTTTGACGAAATTAAAATCAAAAGAGAGAATTAATTCTTTCAATTTTATAATTAAGTTATTTTTCAAATGTGCTTGGAAAGAAAATGTTTTGTTAAAGTACTTTTAATAGATATACACCGAAATTAGAAAATAAAGGAAGGTAAACTCTGAATAAATGTTTTATCTATGATAAAAGCCGAATTAAAAATGGAATAATAGTCAACGTTAAGTCAAGTTAAACACTAAAAACATTGAATAAATTCAATTTAAACACATATTAAGTATTTTTAAATGAGATCCTACTGAGAAAATTGCAAATACATAGATTTAAAAGTAAGAAATTGTGTATTTTCTTTTTTCTGCGTTCTAGTACCTCAAGAATGCAATATAGTACACCATAACACATTTGTGTTCAGCGAAAGTTATGGTTCTGCCCTTAAAAAGTTTCTTAGATACTTTAGGTGTTACGTTTTCCAAAATTTTGTCCCATTACTAATTCAAGGTGAATATTATAAAATCATAATACAGTAGCTAAACCAAACACTAACAGATTTGACATCCCATTCACTGAGAAGAATTCGGTCAGACACTTGGAAAGGCATGAAACTATTTGGAATAGTAATGATGGAGCATACAAGCAGAACAGGTAGAATCCGAAATACTTGGACTGTGTAGTAATTATATAAGATAGATTTCAGTTTTATTCCTGAAAGTAGTTGATTGTTCTTAAATTTATTAAAACTCTGTTGGTATTAGAAGATGACTTTAGAGGGCTGGTCACGCAGTGAACTGACGGTATATCGGTACTTTTATCAGAGGAATAAACCATACCTAATTAGTTTTTTTATATAATTTTTTTTTAAATTTTCAATAAAAACTATGTATATTCACCTCTAAACACTTCAAAAAAAAAAAAAAAAAAAAAAAAAAAAAATATATATATATATATATATATATATATATATATATATATATATATATATTAATGATTTAATATATATATAATTTACATGTTAAGCTGTACAGTTGTAAGATATAGTAAGACAATTTTCAAATATAAAATTATTTACAAATTCTTACAGAAAGATATTTTATAAGTGTATAAAAGTTTATTATTAGTAAAACACAATAATCCGCTTTGGTTCTTAAAAATATTTAAATTATCCTTAATTATGAAAGGATGGATTTTTTTTCAGAAGTGGGAAGAGGATTTTAATCTAATTTTTAAAGTACTGATATTTTTGGGGTGGTATGTTTTCTGAAATATTTATGGTTAGTATACTTTTTAAAATGTTTTATATTTAGTCTAGGTCCTTTTCAATATTTGCATCATAAATGGGAAGAACCGTAAGGAATCTATCTTCTACATCATAACAGTATTCACGACCACCTAGATTACGGCCACAATTTTCACTCTCACTTCGCTGTATTAGATACACTTAGTGCCCTAATTATCTTGTATCACTGTCCAATACAATTTTTTTAATGAAAAAACATTTATTTACAAAAGCTTGAATTCAAAACACAATGTTTGAAACACTTTAAGAAAACCGTAACAAGTTTGATCACAAAGATAACTGTAAAAAGAACAAACTTTAACAAATAAATTTAAAAATTTCAAAATCGCTTCACTCGACTGTAAAATGTGTACTTATCGTTAGTACGCGAATCAAGGATAAGGTAGATAACTGTTCAGGATCATCGGAAGCAGTGTTAAATTAATCTACGTAATTGACAATAGTTAACCATGCAACCTGGATGGATTAAATCCAGTGTTAAATTGGCTTATGTAGAGAGTGTCGTGGAACTTATAATGAGGTTAAAGTTGTGAACGTATGTACCAACATACTAACACCTACACGCCTAATGCAAATGCATCAATGTAATACAAACTTAAAAAATATGTCAGATTGTTGCATTATATTGTTTTGTAATTTTGAGAAGATCCAAATTATTGCAGTCATTCTTCCCTAAAAGTGAGAAAACCATGGGCGACACCTTCCACAAGAGTGCCTTGCTCTTTGTTAAACTCTCTGTCCAAGTGCAGAAGATCCAAATTATTGCAGTCATTCTTCCCTAAAAGTGAGAAAACCATGGGCGACACCTTCCACAAGAGTGCCTTGATCTTTGTTAAACTCTCTGTCCAAGTGCAGAAGATACATATTTCTAAACGAATCAATATTTAACTGCAATATCCCCCCTTACATGTCTACCAGGGAAAATACCCCTTAATATACCTCCTATTTAATCACAAGCAAAGCTCTGACTAATGGGATAAGGCAATTTACAACTAGTTATTTTCATAAATTCAATGTTTCCGTCAACACAAATTTTGGTATGTAAGATGTTTTATTGCCAAGACGTTTAATTATTACCATTTAAATCCATTAAAAATTATTACCATTTCTAAAAGAAAAATTAATTACTATCAAGAATTTGTACTTATTTCGAATGGAAGGATACACTCGAATTACACTATATATACTTAAATCTAATTTATTTACCATAATGTTCATAAGAATAATTTATTTGTGACCTACTGGCACCTATTTGCGTGACTGGCACTGCGGATCGTTCAGCCGTGAATTAATTTGTGTTAACATGTAGGCTACCGTAGCACTTATTGTAAAATCAATATGCAATTCCTTTTCAGATTTTTGTTTATTTATATTTAACAGGTGTTTGTTAAGCAAAAATAAACGCAGCTTTTTTGTTGTTGTTACTAAGGATATACATTTTGTGTATTAAATACTTAACAATAAAGATTCTTTGTTGTATTGTGTGGTTTACGAGTATTACTAAGTCTTATTCAAAGTATTATACTTATTTAATGTTGAATCACTCCACGCACCAGACACAAAACGTATTCACTGTGTATACAGAACAAAGATTTACGTAAACACACATGTGAGGTGTTGACAAAACCCCGAGTACAATGGTACATATACCACGAGCAAACAACCTCTTCAAACATTGAAATCCAACTAGTCACGGGGAATACATACAATGTAAAAGAGCTGTAGTGTTATCAAAGCCTAAATATAAATTTCCATTGTTGAATTTAGCTTTCAACAGTGTTCAAAACCCTTAACGATGTCAGTATATCAAATTGATGGAACGCTACAAGTATATTTTTTATAAATATTCCTAATAATGAAATCTATAGGCCTATACTTTACTAAATATTTATAATCATATAGTTGTATATATATATATATATATATATATATTTATATATGTATATATATATATATATATATATATATATATATATATATATATATATATATATATATATATATATATATATATAGACCTTTATTTCCAAGTAGTTGCTTAAGGTCCAACTAATCAAGTATAACCACGAAATATATAAGTGTGCTTTTAAGAAGTAAACATTTCCCAGTTAAAATTAGCAGAAATATATTGCAAACCATGTTACAATAAAACTAAAGGTGAGATTGACAGAAACAAAAAGCCACAGTATAAAAGTTGTTTGCTAATCAAAGTTATAGTAACACTATTCCTACGTTGCAAAAGATATAAAGTTGTTTGCTGATCAAAGTTATAGTAACACTATTCCTACGTTGCAAAAGATATAAAATTGTTTGCTGATCAAAGTTATAGTAACACTATTCCTACGTTGCAAAAGATATAAAGTTGTTTGCTGATCAAAGTTATAGTAACACTATTCCTACGTTGCAAAAGATATAAAGTTGTTTGCTGATCAAAGTTATAGTAACACTATTCCTACGTTGCAAAAGATATAAAATTATATTTATTGAAAAACTCAGAATACAATATATTTGTAACGAAATGTGTGATATTCAATGAACAATTTAATTTTGTTTTTACTTTGTCAAGAATAAGGCGTTAAACGGCTTGTCCAAATCAATTTATTAATTTAACTTTAATAATTGTTACATGTAGTGTAGAAGCATGACACAAAACATGGCTTCATATATATCATCATAAAAATAGCTGAGTACAGTCTGAACAAAAAGTTTCAAAATAGTTGAAGTAATACTATTCTGTCGCCGATATCGATGTAACTGAATATTGAATATGAAAAAACAATTTTTCAATGGAAATTTAATTTACACACTGTATGGAATAGTTTTAAAAAGGTAAATGATTATGACTTCAGTCTTTCGATTTATGCAGAGTTTCAGAACGATATCTGTATTATTTCATCGATTATTAGGGAAGCGACATAAATAAAATTTACGACCAAAATATCATTATGCCTACACACAAAACTACTAGCCCTACTTTTCATACAAAAATAGTGTAAGTTAACGATGTCAGTATATCAAATTGATGGAACGCTACAAGTATATTTTTTATAAATATTCCTAATAATGAAATCTATAGACCTATACTTTACTAAATATTTATAATCATATAGTTATATATATATATATATATATATATATATATCATTTATAAAATTTGTGTGTGTGTGTGTGTTTATCATTGTAATATATTATAGTTTTATAACCTATTATATACAAATATATATAGTTTTAAAACAGTTTTATAACTATTATAGTTTAAAAACCACAATATAAAAAATATATTAATATTTGTATTTAAAACGTTGTTAATTACGGCTACAATGGGATTATTTTTCATTAAAGTATTGCAAATACGTTGTATTGTATTACCATTATTTCATATACCTTAGATTTTATATTTTTGGTTTGTTTTCATTTATTAAATATTATAACCTTTATTACAATGATAAAGAAAGTAAAATTATGGATAAAGGGACAATTACACGAATCATTTAATTAAAAGTCACAGATATTTAAAAACTTTTTAAAAATATATATTTTTACCTGATATAAAACGATTTACCTAATTAATGTAATAAGTCTATAGTGAATTATAACTCGTTAAATCCTTATTTCTGTGTTAATATTACTTGAGTACAAAATACAAATTTAACAAAAGCTCAAGTAACCGTTAGATTTCATTATTTTGAAGTATGAAGTAAACCACGTGTAGACTCAATCAATCAAATTTAACAGAGAATAA
Source organism: Prosapia bicincta (assembly GCA_036971475.1). Lineage (NCBI taxonomy): Eukaryota > Metazoa > Arthropoda > Insecta > Hemiptera > Cercopidae > Prosapia > Prosapia bicincta. The sequence continues at coordinate 189,114,956 of JBAIZL010000004.1, read as the reverse complement.
ATCATGCATATTTTATTCGACACTGATTTTGTTTTTTATCTTACATTTTTATCGTTCACTTGTCGGATAATTGTGATTTGTCAGAAGAGGTATATTAATTCATCCATCACCTTCAATCCCATCTGAAAATGTATGTTAATCATTCCAACAATCTCTATGTAGCAGAATATTGTATTGGGCTGAGTTAAACATTACTTTTGTAATATTTTTATGTTTAATAAAATATAACCTTCATGGTATTTATTACGGATATGCAAACTAAAAATATCTGTGATTTACACGGGGTACTGAATATTTTACAATAAATCTAAGAGCAAAGTATATGAATGTGTTTTATGCACTAATAATGTATTACTTAAATATATCTAAACACACATTGAATATTTTGTTTAATAATACCCTCTGCATAAGACAAAAAGAGTGTTCATATCAGACACAATTCTTAGAAAATTACAGCAATCAGAAATCATAACAATGAATCAATTTATTCTGAAAGACAAATATGAAATTAAAGATATGTAAGTATAACTGGTTGTTCTATGAACTACGGCCAAAACTTTAAGGCATCCAGGCAGATATTCAAGACTTAAAGTGGCTCTCTGAAGTAGACAATGTTTAAATGTTTAAAGAAAGAGGATGATTAAAAAAATAATAATAACTAACAACTATTTAACGAGCACATAGTAGCTTTAAAATTGTCCACACTAGCAGCAGATAGATAAAAGACCCAGTTTTAAACTATTTTCTGGTTTTTAAGTTAAATCTTTTAAGAATAATAATTATTGTTTATGAAACTTATCTACGAAACGTATTGGTTGTGGTAAATAATATTAGCAATTATAACCTAATATGATTTTGCAACGGAAAAAATATAATAACAATAAATAAATGATAATAATAATATTATTAATTATGGGTGCATTCTATTGATAACTATTGCCCTCTATGTAAGAAAGTTTAAGTGTTCCTTTTTAAACTTTCCCCAACTACTCAAAAATATCAACAAATGTACAAGATTAAAGTCAATAAAAGCGACAAACATCATTAAATATTGTGGAATATAAAATAATTTCAAATTACATAACAAACGTACACGCAACGCCTAACACTACATTACTCATTACAATGCACTACAGCATTAGCACTTATATCCATAACAACCATAATTACAATACAGTACTTGTAATCATAGTCTGTAATGCCATCATAGTTGTATGCCTATCATATATTTTTCTATCATATCCTACCTATAAAACTATAAGTTCAGGCGTGGGTTAAAGTTGAGTAAACCACATATTTCGTGAAATGCTTTTCCTAATTCTAATTGTAATTAAATGCTATTTTATCTAAATAGCATATAATCAAATATGCTACTTGGATAAAAGATATAAATACAGTAACATTTTTTTAATAAATTTATAAATAGTTTTTACACTAATGTTTGTAAATGGTATAGTAGAAACTAAAATTTTAAGTATAAACAAAATAAATAAATAATTACTAAAATATTTTTATCGCTACTGATAGTTTTACTCTCTTTAACCATATTCCTAGAAAGTCTCAATTTGTGGTAAAACCCAAAAACAGTATCAGATTTTTGTTTTTTTTAAACTGAAAAGAGAAACATAATTAGGTGAGAATAAGACTCAATTGAATTTGCATGTGTTTAAAAAAATACATTTTGGGAAAACAAGTAACAATAGAGTGCTCGTTTAGGCGTCCATTACTTGTTTATTTTTGGTTACATAACATTTTTTTTGTAAACAAAATGAATGTACCGTAATTAAAACTTTTAATCTGTAGAGCCAGCTGAATGGGCGAATGTGCTTCACAGTTTCTCCATAAAGAGAATATGTTATCCTGGGGAGCTTTGTAATATGCTGACAGCGGGGCCCAGATGCAGTCTTTATGGCTACAGGGAGTAGCAGGTGTTTTAGGAAAAGTGAGAGAAAGTGAATTCATAAATATTTATTAAGAATTAGAGGCGACCTGTTAGGACAAGCAGAAACAACTCATAGCACACAAACATTGTGAATACGTTAGCATGTTCTTTTGTTTGGAATAAAGGTAGAAGTTGCTGAGCTACTTTTGTTATTTTATGTCATTTGGTCCTTGATAAAATTTAGTAAATTAATTATTCAGTATTACTGATTGTGTTACTACCTAAAATTGTATAAATGTTATGTAAACATATAAACCAACATATACTGAACTGGTTGAAGCTTATTTTATAAAAACGTGTAGTGTGATTACATATACAATAGTCCAAAGACCTCAGAGCAAAAAATGTAAGCAAATAGTAACAGATTAAATAGTAAAATCCTCATACATTGTGTAGATTGAGAGAGAAAGTCATCAACACCAGATAGTACTACTGAAATAAAAGTAAAAAAAAAACTAATTAAATTATTACAAAAATATAGGTGAAAAACCCCAAAACCACAAAAATTATTCAAAAAAAATTAAAATAAGTTACCTAAGATTAAATCCTTATGTACATTTCGATGACAGTTCTAGATTGTACTTTTGTAATAGGAACCTCTGAAGATGATGACTTTGCCATCGAAATGTACATAAGGATTTAATCTTAGGTAACTTATTTTAGTTATTTTTTGATTAGTTTTTGTGGTTTTGGGGTTTTTTCACCTATATTTTTGTAATATATTGTACCACTGTGCTCTTGATATTGTATATAATTAATTTATATTGCTTATTGAGTTTATTTTAGTTATGCCATGTGTTGATAAATGTGTTAAATACAAAGAGCATTATTATTTTATGAGTTTGTAAATATACTATAGCTACTACTTGATTATTATTCTTTCATTGTGATCTTGGGTTTCTTGTAAATCGTAATAATTCTGGTATTGGTGCAATGGTTATTGAAGGTCACTTCCACAGCCTTCGCAATCCAGTTATTATTTCTCACTAAAAACATTAGAGAACCTTAACGGAAATATATTTTCTTTCACGAGTGGTTTTTTAAAACAAAACGTCAGTTACAATAATTAGAGAATAATTACACATTTTTGAAGTTGTTTATTTTGTTCCCGTTAATAAAGAACTGATTAACCAAATTGGTAAACATAAAATAAAACGAGAAAAAAATTGGGTTTGCTTGTTACAAAGCTACGACTAAAACTGAAAACGTTTTAATAACCTTTTCCTAGTTATTCACTTGAAATATTTTTTTTGAGGAACTAATCTAATAATACAGATATTTGCGTTTCTATATGATGTTTTTTTTTTTAATGTAAATATTGTTTCATTATGTAAAACTATTTTGCAATAAATAAATAATAATAATTTCACTGCACATAACATATAACATTGTAAAAAAATACTGAAGATTACCTAAATATAGAAATACTCTTGTATTTGAAGGATTGCACATAGAAAGGATTAAGGAAGAAACTAACCGCCTTTAGGGTTGTAAACAATTAAATGGGATAAACCAACCAATGAGAGGTTCACATATAGATCACCATATTGTTAAATCACTAGTAGTATACAAATAATAGTTATTTCACTCTTTTTATGTTGAATAATTTACAACCACTTCTATAAAATAGTCTATACTGAATACGTTCTGTCCAGTAACCTCCAACTTCTTGGGAACCAAGCTAAAGCCTTTATAGAGGCAGTGAACATTATTACACCTCATGTTCTCTTTTTTTGTCTCGTGGCTCACAGTTAAATGCACTTTACTACGGATTAGTGTAAGAATGACTTTAACATACGATGATTTCTCAACCAATCCATAATGGTAAAGCGCCTTGATGAGTCTCTGAGGTATAGTAGTTTTAAACTTTACTCTGTAGAAAATGAAACATCCCATGATTAAACGATTGGGTATATCGATAATATTTGGCATTAGTTTATTAGATATGGTGGCTATTTCATAGACAAGCCAACTCCTTTTCAAGGATATTAATATTATTTTCACTTTAGAGCATAAGTTCTATAAGACCAAGTTACAGTTTCCATTTTACGTAGAAAGTTTTGTGTATTGGAGAAAACAAAAGAACACACATTTTAGTATAATGGGTGTTGTAGCCTTTTTGGTAGATTTTTATTAGGGTTTTTATCAGTGGCCTACTCACAGGATTAATAAACACACGTAAAACCAAATTACAAATTGAATAACTCATGAAGTGATAATATTACTCGAAAAAAGATTGATAAAAAGCTTTGTTAAATAATAATTGTATTTAAAAAAAAATACTTTATTTATACAGCCGACCTGTTATTTATTTCGTAATTGAGAGTCTAAAAACTCAAGCTTAATATACCCAGTGTAGAAGTAAAACCTTGATAAAGACAATCAGATAAACAGACTTGCACCACAAGGAGCCATAATTAACCTTCTCTAGTTATATAAAGGCTTGCTTCGTAATGCAATAGATTAATGGCGTGTGGCAAGTTAGGCTTAGCTGGCGCTTATTGGGCCCTGTTTTACAATTTAAATGACTCGTGCTAAATTATACACAGCCATGCAATATTCTGCCACTTTGACCTTTGTTAATAATTCCAGGTAACATGGATTACAGAGTCAGTGCATATCCAGTGTTGTCCAATGGAATCGATTATTGCGGAAACCCATCGTTTCCTGTTATTAAAATGTTTGGAAAATAAAAGAACAATGTACAATTGAAAACTTAGTCAAGTTGACAAATACAACTTGTATTGTAATGTAACACCGTGAATATATTCGTTGAGGATCAAAACGTTTCAATTTCTCATATTTTCAAAAAGAAACCTATCTCTACTATGTTGTTTTTCCACTATTGTTCTAAAAATAAAATTATAGATCTTCAATAATTTAAACGAAAATATTAATTTTATTATTGAAAGAAATAATTACTTTAAAACTTTGAAGCATACATTTGTGATGTTTTTTTTATTAAAACGTGTAATTAATATTCGAGTAAAGTATAGCTACAAGACAATTTGATTGCATTATGAGTAACTATAATGTATTTGTAATTCAGTTTAATTTATACAAATTTTTTAATTTTCCTGCTATTAGCTCACACTCTTCTGATATATATCTTGTAGAAATTTTTAATCGTTAACAAAATACGTTTTTATTCATCCAATCACGTTCAAATAGTTTTCTTTTAACCTATACTGGATGAAAATTGACGTTAATACAGTGTTTTAAAATATTTATTGAATAATTAAATTATAAAAATGGGGGGGGGTCTAGTCAGATTCGAACTGTGAATCTTCATGATCGAAGTTTAGCGCATTTTGGTACTGAGTAAACTTTCCATAACTAGAAATGAACTTCTTAAAGATGTGTTTGAAAATCCTCCATTATATATCCTTAAGTTGTTGCAATGATTTCCACACAATATTATAAATAATGACCTAGAATTAAAAACGAATGAAAAGATAAAATAAACTGGATTAACGTTACCGAATCTTGCTTCACAAAATAACAATGCGAAAGGTAAGCCAAAACAAACTACTACACAAAGCGACGATAAAAAAGCGTATAAATAGTAACAAATAAAAATAAAAGTCCAACACTAGACATAGAATGAAAAATGGAAAATTACAAGGAAATTCGCTTTCTATTTTGCCACTTAATATTGTTATTCTAACATATGTATATACATATTTATATTGATTTGTAATTATAAAATTAAAAGAAACTAAAATATAAGTAGGAATTAAAAAAAAACAATTTTAATCACTTGTTTATATAAATATAGTTACACATAATGTTAGTTCCTACATACTATATAATGAACGTTCAGTAATTTGAATTGAATGCTTTAGGCGTTTGTACTGAAATAAATTTTAAAAGCTTAGTGGGGTTTTCAGTTTATTTATGATGTAGAAATGTGTGATGAATTCAGACAGAAATTTCAATCCCTTCCCCAGGTGATTGCGACTCCAAGTACAGTCTCAATGCTTTCTATCCGGAGTTAGGAGTCTAATTAAGGTCTTTCATGTAGCTTACCTACTTATTCTATTTGTTTTATTTTTATCTCATTTCAGAAAACAGCCCAAAGAGGTTAGTTTTTCTTTGTATCTCATCATTTCATTTCATAATGACTGAAAACACTAAAATATATTTTTATTTTAAAAGTATCCTCTACCAAGGGTATTTAATCTTAAAATATTGCACGTACAATCTAACTAAAATATGATTTATGCAACTATACTATTTTCGGCGATCATTTCGTCTTCATTAGTGATGGGCTCAAGATATAATCACAGTTTAATGTATAACAGCATTGTTTTAAGTATTATTGAACAAAGTGAAGCTAAACATGTTTAAATACTACGATCTATGTAGACAATTTTCGGTAAGTATTTACTTGGAATGTTTTTCCCATCCTGTTCATTTAAAAAAATATATAGTTTTTTTAGTAAACATGACGTCATCCTAGGAAGCAATTTAATCGTTCCTAGATTTAACTTATAACGTGATTAAATTCCACAGAAAAAACTACTCTAATAAACAAACTTGAAAGAAAACAACTCATGAAAATAATCTTGAAAATACATTTTGATTTACATGTATAAATTAATTTAACATTTTAGTTCTATTCAAATACAGGTTTTTTAAAGAACTAAAACATAATACGATGGTTTATCGAAATATACATAAGTACCTTGTATAAGATCCTCTTGGCTCAAGAGCTGCTCTGAAGGAACTAGATAGCGTTTAAGTAAGCGCTTCAAAAGACATTTCTGGCGCTGTATCTTCCAGTAACAACTTCAAAGTAAATCAAGAAGGGAGCCCATAAAGCTTTGAATAGGAAGGAAGTATGATAATATGCATGATAATATTCGAAAATGTCGTGCATCAGAAAGCATCGCAAGGAACAGGTTTGAAAATTCCTACAGTATCTCAAGACTAAAAAGGTTATTCCCTGTAGAAATTGACAAGGAAACTGGAAAAAATCCAATTTTTACTTTTTGAACTGTAAAATGGTGATGAACCTCCTAGAACCACGTAGTAAGAAGTGTCATGATGTCATTAGTAATGAAATCAATTAGACAAATCTGTTGAGAGCAATTGGACAGTATTCAATAAATGATTTTGAGCATACCTTTATAGTTGAAACTTCTGACTACTCCTAGAGGTACAGACCAGCGGAATAACCGCTGCAGCCTCTAACGTCACTTGTGAACTTTTGGTGGTTACCGAAGCCCTTGACATTCTTCCCCAATAAAGAAACATTGTAGTCACTCGTTCACTGTGACTCAAATGCAATTATAATTAAAGGAGTTTGACGTCTTCTGTACAGTAATATATAATTTTAGGACTAATGAAACGTAAAAGAATATATTAACTAGTACCTACGCATATTTAATTTATTCCTTTTTTGGGTCAATTTTTTAGCCATTCACATTATCGTATGGACACTTTCAATATTAAACAACATAATAATAAAATAATTAATTACCAACAATTAATAAAAATTATAAATATACCTTTTATATAATTTAGTAGTTTTAATAATCGCTTTATGTGTCTTTCTAAATGTATTATAATATAGTTTTATGTCTTATTTATAGACTTATAATTATGTTGGTTATCTGTTATGGTGTTATAGTGTAGTTTTTAAAATGGCCATAAGATAAAGAAAATGGCCGAAGCATCGAAGATAAAAAGAATAAATTAGATAAATGCTATTTATTAACTAATATTAGCTATTAGCTAATATTATTTATTTATTAACCAATTAGTTAACAAGACTGAACTAGTCTTGTGCAGTTCATTAAAATCTTGAAATTAAATGACTTAAAGATAGCTCTCCAGGCGATCCAAATATTGGCACTTTGCTCAAAAATGGGTTTGTTCCCGTCTGAACGTAATTTACGAACTGGAAAAAAATAGGGATTCATCAATGACTAAGAGCGCAAGTCACGAGGTGAAAGACTGAGGAGGCAAACTGACAGAGGAGACTAGATGTCTAAATATGTATAATGCAAGCACGTGGCCCTATTTAACGCAAATGTAATGGCCAATACTCAGGCAGAATTAAATTTTAATGAAACGACATCTCTGTAACATCAATGAGGATCTACTTTCATCAAAAACCATATTCAGACCTGTAACTGACCATGCACATCGATAGAGAAAGACCAATAGAAACTATCCCAGCTGCCCGGACATAAAACTTACACTCGAAACATTCTCCCCTGGTCGGCCATCTTTCCTGACTCATACAGACTTTGAATTCTATGTTCCGAAGTGAACTCCTTTCGCGACAGTAGAATCTTGAGGTAGGGCGACAGATTATTTTAGTTTTTATAATTACGACAATGATAACCCATAATCCTATAAACTAAAATAAAAGGTAAAATACAAAAATCTATAATTATAATAATAAACAGCAATGACTCTTGCTTCTGATGTTTGTAACCTTCTGATGATGGTAACTGTGTTCGCGAAATGTGCGTTAAGGTTGTATAAATATTTGTAGAAAGTATTATTGATTTTATGGTTAAAAGATGTCCAATCCTATATAGGTATCAAAGATCATATTTTAAAAGTGTTGACATATTAAATTAATATTTATATTAATGAAGTACTTAATTACATAATAATATCTTCTATCAGATCTATATATTTGTCGCATCACGCCATTAGGTAAAATGATACTACATAACATTTTCCATATGAGCAAGTATTACATAAAAAGTTATTAAAATTCTTTACAATTTTGAGAGGTAAGCCTTGTAGGGTCTATTACAAAACATGTTTACTTTAATAATATATGTAAGATTTTATCAAAATGCTTTAGAGACAAATTAGTTTTGTATTTAATTTTTGTATAGATATTGTTTTATATTATTTAAAATAAGAGCTATATTAGCTATATTATATAAGCGTGAATTCAATGCATGTATACACACACACACACACACACACACACACACACACACACACACTGCAATGGTCTGAATTACCGTTCAAATTAAGAAATTAATAATTTCGTATTGTTTAAATAACAATTTTAATATTTGAATAATAAAGTTTTAATTTATGGTATAATAAACATTGTAAAGAGTCAAGAAGTCAGTAAAATTTTGTCAGCTGACTATTTTACTGACATGTGTGACTAAATACATACCCAACAAACCTGCCAACCATCTTAGGGGAGGTCGTACAAACGTTAAGGTAGACGTCAGCGGGAATAAGCTTGCATTTGGGCATGGCACATTACACGGGAACACAAGACAAATTTTAGGGATCTTAACAAGGTACACAAAACGGTGTGAGCAGCAGATATATAAATATATTATTCTGCAACAAAACCAAACAGCGAAACCGAAGCGGAGCGCACGGGAGGAACGTTGCAACACACACACACACACACACACACACACACACACACACACACACACACACACACACACACACACACACACACACACATATATATATATATATATATATATATATATATATATAATAAATTAAAAATATTTCAAAAACAAGAATACTTTTAATGAATATATTTATTCAAAGCTTTTCGCCGATAAAATAGTACCAGCATCTACAGGAAAATAATTAGCTAATCTTAAAGATTATCGGCGAAAATCTTTGAATAAATATATTCATTAAAAGTATTCTTGTTTTCAAAATATTTGTAATTTATTAAATATATTACTAGAAAACATATCACCATATTTAATATATTAATATATATATATATATATATATATATATATATATATATATATATATATATATATATTACACATGTAGTACAATAATTATTTTAGCGATATTTAACAAATTATTTCTCAGGTCAAAATAAACATAGTATCAATAATAAACCACAGAGTTGTTAGTTTTATGTAATCCTGTATTTAATGGCATTTTTAGAAATAGAAATGTTTTGGGATTTAAAATAAATGTAAAGTTTTAAAATTTAATTAAAAACTAAAAGAAGAATCATTATTTGTAAATATAAAAGCAACTTATTTTAGGTAGTGTTAAGTGGCAAAATTGATTTTACATGGTTAAAATTGAAACGTAATAGTGATGTTTACCTGAGTACCCTTCGTAACGTAAAGTGCATAATCCATTTAATATTGTTGTGTTGAATAATATTTTATAATAATTTGACAAATATTTTCAGCAACTGCAATACAAAGTCCTGTTTAAAATCTACTAATTATAATAACTGTCGATTGTAGAGTAATTATTAAAATATCAGGTTATTTAACAGTAAGAAATTATCTTAGATTTTTGTCAATAAGAATAGATAGCAAAAGTTTGCTTTCGATATTTGTGAGGTGTTACTTATTATTTGTATAATTTGCTATAATTGATTTAACTTTATGCAAGAAGCACAAAATGACACTTTAGTTTGGAAGAAATTCTTGTTTAACGATTCAAAGTGATAAAGCTGGGAAACATTTTCAAGAAATTCAAAATACACTAACTTCACTAAGTTTATGACAAGCACGTGTTTCCAAGTGTTGACAAATACTCGATAAAGTTCGAAAACCTTCTCTGAAATTTGAAACCTCTAGAATTTACTAAAACAAAATTACTTCGGGACGTTGAATGAGAGTAATTTATTTCTAATAAAATCTTTGTAATATTACACAAACTACCCCAAACCCGGCCGATGACGGAATGAGATAACTTACGCCGCTACAGTTCGCCCATAAATAACGTTGATTTCAATTTATCGAAAAGTCAGAGCTGAGGTGAAATATAGTGACATTGCCACTCTACCTCTGAGCGTAATAAATACGGGTCTCATTGACTTTATAAAGAGTTACTGAACTAATACTGGCGTTATTATTAAAATATTCTAATATTAAGTGGATTTAATTCATAGAACAGTTTTTTAAAACGTTTGCCTTCGAACAAAATGTTATCAAACAGTAGTTTGACATATAAAATAATATATATATTATAACTTATTGTATTTTAAGTCAATGTAACTTAGTATAATATCGTATAATATAATAAACTATAAAAATATACAATATAATAGGATATAGTTAAACAGTTTTAATTTGATATTATAAAGCACACAAAAAAATAAGAGGAAATAACTAATGCCACAAACTAATTTATAAATGCAATATTAAAAAAAAAACATTATATAATTTATGGGTAAATGAGTAGGTAATAATAAATGAAAATTTGCTGTGTCACAGTGTAAAAGGTATGTGCAGTGTGGAGGTTTTTTTTGTTCCTTGTGAAAAAATTAATGATTTATTAAAATTCAGGTAGGGACTTAGATCTTCCCAGTTCTGAAATTATATGCAGGATTATTCCCGACTTTTTATAAAGGGAAGAAAGTATCATGATTTGAGCAATTAAACATTGCTTCACAAAACATAAAGTTCCCTTTCTCTCTGATATTCAGATGTGATTACCTGTTATCCTCAAACGCTGGAGCGTACTGAGTGTTAAAGGGCAATATTTTATGAGGTTTTCTGCAGAGGAAAGAGGCAAGAATGCCTAAATTATACAAGTCTTAAGGAACATAGAATAAGAAATATTAACGACCATACACGTGAAAACCCTAAAAGACTGAATAATAGAAACGTGCTTCGAAACTTTGTTCACTGTTGACGCTATAGTTCAGCAAGTCTTATTTAGTTATTATTTTTTATGAAAAGATATTTTGCTTAATGCACTTTACTTCTAACCACCTTTTTGGTAATACAAATTTGAAATGCTCATTGCACTTTTGCTATTACTTGCAGATTTTTTGTCAACTTAATGTTGTTAAATTGTTAACTTACACTTAGAGGAAACGTTTTCTTCTCACTACTTCTTCAGCCTCGTATTTTTGCCGCTACGAATGCTACAGTTGTGCTTCCTCGATACCATTTTTTTTGAAAGTTGGAAGTGATGTGATCGAAGAATATGTGTGATCTGTGCGTTGTTCATTTAGGATGCCATGTATGTTGCAATGTTTATATATTTCATACACACTAGAACTGAAAGTCTAGTCGCAAGTAATAGCAAAAGTGTAATAAGTAATTAACAACCAGCTCGTCATGAACAACAACAAGATTTCGATATTTATTTTGAAATGACTACCCGAATTTGGTAACTATAACTACAAAGTGTATTTCAGGGTCATAAATCGCTAAAACACACTCGTTGTAAACTGTTAGTTTCAGTCTAAAGTTTTTGTGTGTCTTTAATTATTTACTTTTATAAAAATCCTCTTGTTGCAATGATGGTGGAGAGTTGAGGGATTTTTTTGGCGAAAAAACAATAAGGTTATCATCACGGTCACAAATTCTTAAAATCTAGAATCAATAGTTTTTAAATCTAGCCGACTATTATTACAAACTTAGAACTAAACACTTAATATAGATAGACCAAGTAAAAGATAAATTGTAATATTAAAATTGAAGAACTAAAAACACATCCTTAATCCTTAATTAAACTAACTAAACAACGTAATTAAATTTAAGGAAACAAAGAGCAAATGTAATTTTCATAGAAAGCTGATGACAATTATTGGTTTAAAAAGGTGATCAAAGAATCATGGAATAACATTTCATCTGTAATGGCATAACATAATTCCAACTTGTGAAACTCACTAGGCCTGACAAAGTATAAAAGCTTTCCATTATAATCCAGTTTCAAAATTTTTAGTTTTAGATCGCACACAGGTGTTCTTAGAGCTATTTATTAGGAAAATATTTAACTATGACTAGAAATAAAATAACTACTCTTCAAAAATTAATAAAATGTAATATCATCCTAGTACAAATGTGGTTTAGTCAGTTTTGCAATATAAAGCGTATTTTTTCAAAATACAATAACTTACGAAACCAACAGGTAAATTTTCCAATAGAAGTAGTGTTATTTTTAAAAAAAATTATTAATGTAAGAGTTTATTTTTAATAAATTACAATAAATTTGACAAATTAAAAAAATATTGGTGGGTTATGTATGCTACATACGCGTTATTGCCCCATGTATGTACGCCGTTGTTATAGTTTCAGCATATTATTATGAATTTTTGGAAACCTAAAATATGGTTATCGATAGTCAATCACACATGGTTAATAAATATCCAAACTTTTATCATTTATTCTAAAATCTTTAAATTGTGTTTAAATTAGTCATATTAATTAAAATGATCAAAATAAACAATAATTCTTAAAATAAAACATCGGGACTAAATGTGTAACTCATTCCGACCAGAACAAAAGTAGTTCTTTTTAATAGTTCATGTAAAGTTCCTTTCGAAGTTGTATATATTTTGTGTTGTGTTTTGTTGTACAAATTATTTATGTAATGTTTCTGCACAGATCAACAATATTAGATATTTTAATGGAATTCAACTATTTTCAAGTAGTGAACAAATTATACCTTTAGGAAATTTTTAAAAATTAATTTGACCTTGTTTGTTAATTAACATTGATAGTTTTCACGTTCCAGGAGAATATAGTTTGTAGTAACATAATAAAGTGAAACGATAGTGATTTGTTGGTATAATTTGCCAGTAATTTTAAGGTACATAATTCATTATTGTCACTTAACAAAACGGGTAAACCTTTTTTAAGAAACTTATATTTGTATGAAAATAATACGAATAAATGTACACAGAACATTGTCGTGGAGGTAAATACGAAATGATATTAGCATGACCATTTTCATAAGACAACAAAACAACTATTTACATTCTCGTTTATTCAATAGCTCATGTCTAAACATGACATTGTAACCATTTGACTCGAAGATGTTGTCTTTCTTTACAGTGCCATTGGATTTTAAAGTTTAATCCATAACACTCAAGTGATTGAAGTGTTAAAGGAAGGAACTCCAGGAAGTAACAGCTCTAGTGAGAGACAGTTTACACGAAATGCTCGACAAATCTCCAACTGGGCCAAGGAAACTTAGAGCCACCCAGTTTTCACCGTAAACTTTAAACACTTTTCGTTTTATTGCCAAAGTACAGTCTTTACTCAACGTACATTCAGATCATAAAATGACTTATTTACGTGTTCTACTCGAGTTACATGGAGGACTTGATCCATCGAAGTGCTTTTCTTGCCATTGTATTTTATTCAAGCGTGTAACTTACCAACTATAATCTTGAATGCAATACGCACTGAATAATTCCTCTACTTTGAATCTAAATATCAAAAGTCCAGGTACAATGTCATCCGAAAGTGCATATTTATATTCAAAACGTTCTTCTCGTAAGAATATATAATTTAATTTCTCACAAACCGTCTCAGCACAGTTCATGTTTTGCATTTACTGACGAATATATAAAACAAAATGTACTCGTATATCAAGCAAATGTCTCAGACAACAGTGCTTTTTTAGTAAGATGATAAAATAGTATGTTGACACTTTGTACGTCAAAATACCACGTGACTTCAATAAGCCGTAGGAAGGCTCTTATGTTTCAAGTTATATTCTTTGGCAACTATTTTATCACTGGTAAAACGAAACCTATATTTCGTATAATTTATTAATTCTTTTTGTTTCCTTAGAGTTGTGATAGAACAAAAACACAGGCATATGAATTTACTAGTAAACACGTCCTAACCATATTACGAGGAAAATGTTTACATTTCTACTTTAAAGGCGTTTCTTGTAATTCTCGCTTTTCAATCACTCAATTGTTATTTTTGTTGTTTTTAATTGCCCAATTGTTAAGTTACCTAAGTAATAAATTACCTAAGATTTTCAGTTACCTAATTATTAAACAATTTTTTTAAGGTTACCCTACCTAAACATTTTATTTTCTCATTTTCAAAAATAGAAATAAATATGGTCAAAAGAAAGCTAAAACGGCAATAGACCAACAGCATTATTAAGGAAGTGTGTGAGGTATGAGGCCTTCTCACACTGAACTTATGTTTGTTATACGTAAAGACCTAGTTTAGGTTTAAAAAAACAAAACAAAATAAGGCTAATAACAAATAAAAACACAAAATAAGCCTAATATGGGCAACAAAAAAGTAGCCAAGATGTCGTTGTAATCACAATAATTATTAATTATATAATTGGGTAGTATCATGTGAATTGACACAATTATCAAACTCTTTTATAAACAAGTCGCTCAAACAGTACCTGAATATCAATGAAAAAAATACGGTATTTACGGAATTAGATGTACATTGGCTTAAATATATTTTCTGAAATATTCTTTGAAAACGTTATTTATCTCAATTGTTATTTTATGTCTTGGTTGTTTATGTATGTTTAACAGAGGAATCTTTTGAAGATATTTTTCTTAGATTCGTTTAGGTGATTTTTTATTTAATTAATTAATATGTGCGGAGGGAAAATAAATATTCTATTTACCATTGTTGCGTTTCGTATTTCTTACAAGCTTCACCAAAGGTGAGGCACCGAACATATAAAACTGTTAAACGTTGATATGAATATTAAAATGAGTTATCATAAATTATTGTAATTACCAATAGATATAAAACACATCAATAATATGATCTACATATCAATTATAAGCAGTTTTATGGTCGTATTAAAACTATCAAAAACCTTTTCAATGACATATGCAGTAATAAATGGAGGTCAGTTCAAAATTTAAGTAGATTTCTCTTGTTTAACGATGAAAACATATTATTACAGTGTTGACCAACGCGTACCAGATGAAAAGTGTTTGGTTATATTTGATGTTAGGTCGTTGGAAAAACTGCGCAGCCTTGCAAGTTATAGGCACGTGCGGACAGTCTAATCCTCTTAGTCAAGCCATGTGATCCCTTAACACACAAACATTGCGAATTGTATTTACGCCGGAAAACACTCGATTCTCTGCAAGTTTAACACATTTTGAACTTTGAAGGACGAATGATTCAAGGACAAATTAAGAAGTGTTTTTACTTTAACAATAAATGGCAATGGATACTTGAAATGGATCTTAATGCACTTTGTTTTACAAGAAATTTTTTATACTTTTATTAAGCTTATTAATTTCAATGGGTGATATTTTTTATCATATAAAAGTTATTTGTTGCATTTCTTCTTGATGTTGTTATGATTTGTTGGATTTTCAATGACAGTGCAAGTCCAAAATGTTTTGCACATTTCAGGGACGAATTATATTTTGAATTAAAAGTGTTTGTACTTTAAAATAAATTGCAATGCTTACTTAAAATGAACCTTAATGAACTTTAGTGAGTACTTTAAAAACAGTTTTGCTAGAAAATTGTTATAATTTTAGTAGGTTTATTAACTTCAAAGGATAACATTATTTGGCACTTTGAAGTAATTTTTTTACATTCTTCTAGATGTTTTTTATGATTTTTTGGTTTTAAATGAAAATATTTTATTTTGATATAAAAAATAACTGTTTATTGTTGTAACAATATTAACACGAAATACGATAAGCATCTTACACTTACACTTTTACAAAACAATTATAAATTTAACAAATACCATTTAATTATTACTTAGTATTGTTCTAGTTTTTGTGTCTTCTAAGAATATCTCTCTCAAGCACTGTCCTCTCTCTTAATCTGTCCATTATCATATAAAATTATCGTTTGTCTATAAATATATAACATACACGCAAATACACAAGGTGAAAATTAGATAATGTGCAGGTCGTTTAAAATACATTGAAAAATGGTTCCAAACTAGCAAGATTTCATGTTAAAAAGTAAATAATAGTAAATTAAAATTGTAATCGTAAATTGTAAAATTGAATTTAGTAATTTAACAATGTGTTTGGTATAAATGATATAATTATCATAAAAAAACATTTTGTAATTTATGTTTTTTCATGATATTTGTCTTTTTTCGTTTACTTTATTTATATTTTATAAAATTACTCCAGTTTATTTATTAAACCGCTTTATTTAGTATATATATATATATATATATATATATATATATATATATATATATATATATATATTTGTAAAGAAACCGTGATTTTTTAAACTGCTTATGTATTGTAAAATTATGAAAAGTAATTTATTGAAAATGTTTAATGGTCGGTTCGTCGTGAGTAACTTTTATTATTTTTCCTAGCACTCTCAATGTCTTTACTACAAAAAAAGGATAATTATTTTTGAAATATCGATGAGGTCTGGGTAAATAATAAAAATTCTTTCACAGAACATATTTACTAGTAGAGCTTACACATTTTTAAATCAGCCTAATGGATGGTTTTCAAGCAGACGAACTTTTATTAGTATCAATGTTATTGTAAGAAATATAAATTAATTTATTTAACTTTTGACCAAAAGGTAATATTTTATTTTCCATTCAATAATCTCTCTAATAAGATTAGCAACAGCTGATATGAATGTGTTTACTTTGTGTAAAAACCATCAGGCAGTTGCATGGTTCATAAAGCTAAGTAAGACATTGCCATCGAGATCACGTCCCACAAAGTTATATATAATGGATGATGCAAGAGGCCATGTCTTGGTGATTTATCATACACGTAAGTTGAAGACTGTCAAACAAGTTCACTATATCCCATCTCACAGGTAAGCCTTTATGGATACGTGTTATTTTGAATAGAACGTCCATTTACGCACTTGGTAGATCTTTAGTAAGGGCAAGTTCCAATTGAAATTCAAATCTAGTTTCGCTTGATAATGAAAACATTTTAAATTACTAATATGAAGCAAATTAGGTTAATTTGCTGCTGAAACGCTCGACGTTTTTTTTATAGTAGTGTGTTCTGGTAACATAGGTTAATGAGCAACTTATATTCATAGTATTGCAGCCTCTCATATAAAAATAGTCACATTAAAATAGATTAAAATTCGAATACATAGCGTCCTTTGTCAGTAAGAGAGAAAGGATGTCTGAAGTCAGCCGAATGATATGAATGATCTGGGAGACACACTTCAGTTTCATTCTCTGATTGACAAAGGACAAAGTGAGTTCGGAATGTATTTTTTATTTTAAAATTATTTCCTTTATCTATTTCAAGATTACAAACTGAAATATAGAAATATAAGACTCTCAGACTGACCAATATAAGACTGGCAGTTTCCTACTATATCAAAAAAACTTCTACTCATTCTCTTACACACACACACACACACACACACACACACACACACACATACAAAAACACAGACACAGACACACACACACACACACACACATATATATATATATATATATATATATATATATATATATATGTATCTATGTATGTATACATAATCGTCTTAAATCTACATATATATTAACAGATGTTTGTGAAATCGACAATAATATATCTTTGTGAAATGTTTGAAATATTTAATAGAAAACGGTTTATCCATGTATTCAACAAATCTGTTACAAGAAATCCATCATATATTTATATATATATATATATATATATATATATATATATATATATACATATATACATATATATATATATATATATATATATATATACATATATATATATATATATATATATATATATATATATATATATATATGTATATATATATATATATATATATATATATATATATATATATATATATACATATATATATATATATATATATATATATATACATATTTGATAAAATATTATAAGTTTGAGATAATATAAACACACGGAAATATTTAGAGAATAACCGCTGACTAAAAAGTTTACAAATAATAATAACAAAGAATGTATATAATTGAATCTAGTTTGATATAATTTTGTAAGATTTTGCATCACAAAATCAATATTCCATATGTTTTGATTAAATAATTATTGTTTTCTGTTAGGTTATTGTACTGATCCATTTTTTAAAATACAACGTAGCAGTGGTTGTCATCTTTAGTATTTTTGTAGCACCACACAGAATTCACAACTCTATTGTTCCTAAAGTAGTTGACCTGACGTCAAAAGCACTCGAAACGCTGCGCAGGACAAGTGGTTTCAACTTTGCCACTAAACATTACCTACAAGAAGAATATAAATAAAATCTTATTTGTTTTAACTTTTTTTTTCAATTCATCTTTTTAATTCTTCACAGTTTTAACTCAAAGATCAAATAATTATTCGTGGTTTTATTCAAGAAAGACCGAAGCCATAACAATTCCATCAAGTTAATTTTAACAAATATTTATCTTTCAATATCCACCGAATCACGTGGATTTCAAACTCTGAATTACTGTTACTTTAGAATAACAGTAATTTAAAAGTTTTCATAGAAACTTTATCTGACAATGAAAATGCGGGTTTTAGAGAATAATTTTGATACACAAATATAACTTTTGACATTGGTTTTTCTGTGCACGTATATTCCATACCAACGAGTTGATATTCATGGAATCGGATCATGGTTAATCTTTGACGTGCCATCATCTCGTTTTCTAGAGGACAAAAATACACAGGCCAATGTTATTACTAGTCAGGGATTTGATTCCCAAAGCGCAAAATTTACTTACCATACATCCAATGCTTTATCCACTTATCTACCTACAGTATCAATGTTTTTTTTTACCAGGTTCTTTAAAAACAATCCTTGTTGTACAGAAAACGTTAAATAATTCTGAAGTACAACAATAATTTATACAATAAGTCTTTAGACTTTTACGGTATCTTACGTATATATATACATAATCATTAAGGGTATAATGTAACAAAGTGTGAATATTCAACAACAATGGTCTGGCTATTGCAGTTTACTGAACATTAAAACTAAACTTTACAAAAATTTATGCAGACTTTTGAATCAAATAGCAGAGGTCAAACACATATAATGATATAAATATGTGTAGGTATTTAAATATGATAATTATTTTTAATTAATAAAATATTAGCATAAAGGTTCACAATATACTGTCTATACAACACGTTGAAACAGACGATTTAATGTGAAGGAATATCAGAAAGTGGCCTGATGTTGCTAACAAGACATTTGTTTATATTGTCCAAACCGTGTGTTTTAAATAAAATTGTTTGTGGCATTTCATGTATAGTTAATTTTTCTGGCATTATGTTATTATAATTATGTTTTTAGTAAAATGTAAAAAAAGCATAAACGTCTTGGTTGTAATTAGTTTATAAATGGAATTTATAGGTTTAAAACGGCGAATCTTACACCTAAATATATAATTTTGTGTTGTTATTTATATATCTTTTTATATATTCTTATATCGTTTTATAAAATTGCCATCGGTTTATATTTCAATGTACGTTTATTTGGGAGCATGTCGTAGTAAACCATTCAAATCCATTTTGAGATTCAGGATCAATATTGGAGGAAACCCATATGTTTTTAGAGGTTGGCAATACTGATTATTGTGGCCATCTATCTGTTGCGTTGTGGCCAATAAAACCACTTCATCAGGGCTGTCGTCCGCAATAAGTGTACAATCCATTTCACTCGGACTAGGATTATAATGCCTTTTAGCAAGTAATTTTTTGAAATAATATTTATCGGTATATATTGTTTGAAATATCAACCATAAAGTAAATAATTTTGTTTGGTAATGCTTCGTATATTATATATATGTATATATATATATATATATATATATATATATATATATATATATATATATATATATATATGTGTGTGTGTGTGTGTGTGTGTGTGTGTGTGTGTGTGTGTGTGTGTGTGTGTGTGTGTGTGTGTGTGTGTGTGTGTGTGTGTGTGTGTGTGTGTGTGTGTGTGTGTGTGTGTGTGTGTGTGTGTGTGTGTGTGTGTGTGTGTGTGTGTGTGTGTGTGTGTGTGTGTGTGTGTGTGTGTGTGTGTGTGTGTGTGTGTGTGTGTGTGTGTGTGTGTGTGTGTGTGTGTGTGTGTGTGTGTGTGTGTGTGTGGTTAATTAACGCTCTCATAAACAAGATTATTTCATTTGTTTTTTCTTTATAATTGAAGTTTTTCGCTGATTAGTAATATCAGCATTATCAACACTTTTTAAAAACCTTATAGTCCTATGACTACATCAGGTCTGTTCATATAAATGTACTACCTTTAAAAGATTAATTATGCCTAAAGATTATATGGCCATCTTATCTGTGTCATTAAACACTCATCAATAATCTCTGTTTATTATAGACTTTAATTTTTAAGATGGTTAAATATAATATACTAAATAGCAACAAAATGGATATAAAAAAGAAATAATTAATAAATTAATTGATAGTATAAATATAAAATTAGAAAATAATGTAAACAAAAATAACTATACAACAAATAAAGAAACTATTTGGTCCAAATTCATATTTATCGGATATGAAATTAAATCAATTGTAAACTTCTTTAAAGACTTAAATAATTAACTAGCCTATTACATAAAGAATTAAATAAATATTATGTTAAATACAACTGTTAAGTTAAATGTACAATGTATTAAAATAACATGTAGCGCAAACTAAAAAGAAAATAAAAGAACATTTAAATGAATACAAATAACCCAATACATATCAATTAACTTAGCGACACATTGTATTGAAAATAATCACGATTTTCCGGTACAATATGAAATAATATAAGAATAATTTAAAATTCTCAAAAAGAGTTAAAAATAAGTATTATTGAAAATTTGGAAATACAATAAAATAAAATGATTATAGTACTTATTGAAGAACAAATTCAAATAAAACCAAAACATTGCCTTTTTTTAGCTTATTCGATGATATCTTAAAACTAATTAAATAGAATATATTGTCAGTGGCAGATAAGATAAACATTGGTAGATCCTTCGAAAATAGTAGGCTACTATTACATGAACAGTCAGGATGTATTTATTCGTAGAACTCTAAGCTACTTGCACGTTTGAGAATGCTGGTACTACAAATCAGCGAAAAGCTTCACTTATTTAACCTAGTAAAAATGTATTCAGAAAAATAAAAAATTATAGATTCTTGTTTATTAAAGTCATCAATATATATATATATATATATATATATATATATATATATATATATATATATATATATATATATATTAAATATGGTGATATGTTTTCTTGTATATATAGTTAATAAATTTAAAATATTTCAAACACAAGAATACTTTTAATGAATATATATTCATAAAAGTATATATAATACTTTATATATTCATTAAAAGTATTCTTGTGTTTGAAATATTTTAAATTTATTACATATATATATATATATATATATATATATATATATATATATATATTTGGCCTAATTCAATGCCCAAGTAAAATCTATTTACTTCTTTCCGGCGTAGATTATGCAATACTATTACACATGTATACTTTGATAAGTGTCGTTAATTTATTGAATTATATTAATATAAATTATTACTAAACATAATAACAACTCGTAAACAATAAATAAGAATTAGATAACAATGTATTATTGCATTATATTATTTAGTTAGATATGTATTCATGTACTATTTGATTGGATTTGGTAAATTTAGTAATTTAGGGAAAATTAACTCTAAAATGTATGGCTTGTGAAATAAAATATTGTAGATTGAAATGTAATTGACAGGTTTAATTAAAATTAGAGTTTTGAACGTTGTAAATCAGGAACCTGAAATGGGAGTAATTATTTGTTAGTAAAATGTGTTAATATTTTATAAAAATGGGAATGAAATAGGCTTCGCTTGTTATTATGTTGGTATCACTGCTTATCTCTTGAAAGCCAGTACCATTTAATTTATGCCAGGTAGGAATATTTTCTAAAGCAATTTAATAAATTATGTGTATTTCTTTTTTGAAACGTAATATTTCAAACATTGTTACCTGAAGGTTTTATTTAAGGCTAATCGAACCATCATATTTGGTGACATTTCCAAAATAGTTTGTACTTACGATTTTTTCAAGTAAATGTA
>JBAIZL010000004.1:189074731-189087231 GCA_036971475.1 Prosapia bicincta | reverse complement strand
GAATCTTACTGTGTCAGAAAAACACATCTCATATTTAGGCTAACTTTTTATCAGCATAGAACTACTTTTCAATCCGATGGCGCCAGAACAACTATATAATAGCGTATAGAAAACAAAATTATGTGAAATTATTTAGCCTCATTAGACGAGCAGCTGTGTATGTCAAAGGTATTTCAGAATAGGGATTGTCTAAGTTCTATGAAACCATCAGCTTTAACACTTGCCAAAGATTCATGACTGCCTAGAACAATATTAATTATACATTTGAATTAACAAGTGTGTATGCGTAATATGTTTATTATTATTATTTTCAATTTCCCCAAATTGTTCGTATTTAGACCTATTCTTCGTAGATTTCACGAAGATAACCCTACGATTGAATATATTAATGCGGATTTATTCCGTTAAAGCGGTTAGAGTCGTGGTAATCTAGTTAATTATCGTGATTGTGGTATAAACACAATTTATCTTTGCAGTTGCATTAAATGGGTAATTCCCAGTGCAGTCAAATAGCAAAACTGTGCGTAAGATGTGAAACCAATTGAAACTAAATTAGTGTCAAATAATATATTTTTAAGAAATGCCTGCAATGGACGATGAGTATAGTTTCTAGTGCACTTGTGGGACGTAGGAGTTTTTTAAAATTTTAATTATTGTTTTACTTTAAATATTATATTTTATTTAATAATTTTTTTGTTTACAAAATATATACTCTACGTTTTCAGAAACAGGTTTAGTGAAATGTTAAACAAACTGTTAAGTAAGGTTTGGAAATATCTATGTTAGCATGCAAATTTATTTAAAAAGGGGGATTTAATTGGCTTAATGTTTGATTGCTCTTGAATAGTAGTGAAGGACCTATAAAATAATAAATACTAGTAGAGATAAAAATAAATGGCATTGAAGAACATCAGTAAGTCTTTAGATTCGAAAATCTTCCAAATTCAATCAGATTTATCAAATTCAATCAAATCTTCACATGTCAAACAAAATAAATTCGATGTTTATAGTGTACCAGATAATAATTACCTTAATGTCGAGGTTAGCTTGACTACAAAAACGTTGTAAAAGGCAATCAAACATACTGACACAGCTTTAGACGTTTCATGGAACATGTGGCTAATAACCACCTCCTCATACGGTGCGACATTGTATGTGGGTACAAATGTTTCTTACAACACAAAGATGTATCAAAATCTACGTCTGTATGTGAGTCAACGTCAGAAGCAGCATTACTCATTGTTGTTAGGGACTCATTGATAAACTCTTGAGAAATATACATAACATATCTCTGTTACTGGACACTTACGTCAGTAGCATGCCTACATTACCTTTAAACCTATCGTCTATATGATGAACTGAAATGTTTATAAATATTCATTTATTCCTAATGCAGCAATGTTATATTTATTGTAATTTTTTCGAAGCTCTGAGTTAGTGTCGGAGATTCTAGGGTTGCCAGTTTAAAATGTGTTGTAAAAGCGTAAAAACATGTTTATGATTTTTATGTTTCTTGAATATTGGTTTTTTTTCTTTTACCTAAATAAATAATTTATGTATTACTTTCAAACATTTGCTCATACTGAAATTTATGTTTTGCCTTTAAATTTTAATAAAGTACTGAATTAGTGGGAAACTGTGCAATACTTTAGTTATAAAAGTAAACCGTTCTACAAATATAGTGAATATAAATAAACTGCATGATAAACATTGAAAGCAAAAACATATTAAATATTAAAATATTAAATTAAAATAATTCAAGAAATTAAATTAATTTAAGAAATTAACTTAAAATATTAAAACATTTATTTTAACTAGATACCTAGTGGAAATACATTTTTTTAAAATGAATCTCTAGAAGAGGTCCGAGTAATTTGGACCAGCGCCCAGGGTGTAATGTAAACCAGGTATTTGTTTTTTTCTCTGTAACGGTTGGTAACCATGCTAACCTGTCTCGTTAAACAAGTTTGTTTATGAACAATGTGTGAGTTTCTTTTTTAGAATAAATGAAGAATAGATGGAAACCACATAGGGAACTTCCATTAGAATGTTTTCTATAGTCCCTATATAGAATAATTTATTTTATATAAATCCTGGAGTTTTTTTTCTGAGAAGCCTAAACATTTTTTGCCTAAACAACAATAAAATTCCAATCTGTCCTTAAAAACGATCATTTTATCTTGATGAGAAAAATATTTCATAATTTTTAATTATTAATTTTTTTCTTTTTCTTTGCAGTTCAGCTTCGTTTCGCCTTAGAAGTAAAAGACTACAGTCTAACCTCATTATACAATGGAAATATGCCTCCAGACAATGGAAATCCCTCTTGCGCAATGGAAACGGAAGTGTCGGAGCAAAAAGATGCGATTAAGGTAAATGGTCATCGACCGAGCGAGGGAGTAATCGGATTTAACTGGACCATAACCCCGACACCGGAAATCAGGAGTGCCAACATCAGCTTCCGGTGAGTCACAACTTGAAACAAATGGGCAGTATTCCAACTAATACAGTTTAACAGTTTGTTATAAATTGTTGCACTAATTCATATTTTAAAAATAATATTTATATATCTTACCTACAAATTGAATATTATGTTTTTTAGCGTTTTATTCATTTAACTGGCAAAATTCTATGCAAAATATTATTTTCTTATCAACTGTAAAATGATGTCGAAATCAATCGAAAAGACTAAGTTTATGGTGCTTTTTTTGTAATATCTGAACTTAAACCAGTACAAACTCAGACAAACATACGACTAAAAATAAAATCGAGAAAATGTTTTGTGTTTTAATCGTTTCAGTATAAGTTTACTTTTCCCGTAATGTAAAACAATTTTAAAATGTCTAAGTAAATATTTTTTATTTTTTGTTTAGAAAAGCAATATGATCCCTAGTATAAGAAAATGTTCAAATTTATGGAGACGAACATAACCAAACCACGATTTTCTATTCCGATACTTGATTGGTTATTTAAAAGACTAAAATAGTAATACCAAAACAAACACTAAGATAAGAACAATGGTTTGATATTCCTCAAAACAATCTCTGTTATTCGTCCTATAAATGGCCGCTAGGGTTGCTGAAGTTGTGCTTCTTTGTAAAAAAATACGAGGTTGAAGAAGTCGTAAGACGAAAACGTTTCATCCAAGCGGAAGTTAACAATTTAACAACCTTTAGTAACAAAAAGTCAGGTCGTAAGTAATATTAAAGTGTAATAAGTAATTAACAACCAGCTCATCATGAACAGGAACAAGATTTCGATAATCAATATTATTATTATTTATGTCATTATTACTATTACTAATAACGTCATTATTATTATTATTCTACGAAGAATAAAGTTTTCAAACTGTTCCATGGGAAGTTATAACCTAATGAACAGTCGACGCTGTTGCCGAATGAAATAAATCTCTCAGGATTCTTGTCCACCATTGTCTGTGGTGGCTTGTCTTTATGTGGTGCTTGATCCACATATCTGGAGTGTAGTGCTGACCCTTAGGTATAATAAACTCATTTGTCAACGTATGATTCCTATTCAGAAGGGAGCAGCTACCACCTGTTCTTATCAAGTTTAATTCTAAAATGGTGTTGCAAACTTATTTTTCCAACTAATTATATACTAAAAATTATTTCCTTGTAATATATTTCTTTGAATGATTATTGACTCTCTAATGGTACAAGATGGACCTAATTAATAATTATAATTTGTGAGGAATTCAATATATTCAAAGTACTTCTATAAACCACCACAATGTCTAAGCAGCCAGTTTCATCATACTTTCTGTCCCTATCTCAATAGTGTATTGATTTTCAGCTGATATGAGAAAAATTAATATCTCATTCTCTTTTTCATTGTTAAAAATAAATACGCCATATCAAATTCAGTATTTGAATTTTTATATTCAATATACAATGAAATAATAATATTGTTCTGAAATCAAATATCGGCATCAGGATTTTTCATTTACCATTACAGTAGTGTCATTTAAAAACTAAAAAGGTAATTACATAAACGTTTTAGTTTTAAAAAAATGGTAGTTACTAAACATATGGTCAGTAACCTGGTAAGCCTAATTTACAGAGTAGGTATGGGCTTTTTGTATTTAATATAAATATTTATATAATTATCATATAGGTTTAAAATAACAAAGACTTTATACTTAATGTATTACAATTCATTACAAATTAAAATTGAAATAATTTCACTTTTAAAAGCATTGCTTTATATAATGCAAGTGTATAGTTAGTTAAAAATGTTACTAAAACAATATCCAAATCAATTGCACGTCAGATATCCTTTTGACATTTGTAACGGAATACTGTGCTGTGTTTGAAATATACATCCATGAGGACTTGACCTCCATAAATAAATTTAATTTTCATTATATAAAATTAAATATCATTTCATAATATAGCGTATTATTACCTACGTATTTAAAATTTTCTTTTTTTTCAGAAAAATCAAGTATTGATCTTAAAATTTTAAATATAGAATGCACTTTTCGAATTACACCATTGTGTTAAAAAGTACAACGTAGAGAGTACGCCGTAGAAAATAAAACATGCTGTAATAAATAAGTTTTAATGCTAACATAAAGTACATTAAAATTAATATTCCTGTGACAATAACATTTCCTCATATAACTCTACGTAAGCTTGTAAAGTATCAACGTGAATATGAGTTACAATGTCCGGTGCAACGGTAGAGTTTCCGGTTTAGGGCCGATAGCCACTTCCCTGTCACATTAATCTGGATTTATAAGCTTATTTGATATCACGTTTTATGACGACAGAGCCCCGGCCGAAATCGTTCTAGGTAAATTCTCTTACTAAAAACTAGATGGAAAACATTGTAAAGGCATTGGCTTAGAATGAACAGTGTGGTATATTCTTAGAACAAGGCCCAAGTGATAAAAACAAGAAAAAATGTAAGTTTAAGAAAATTATACAACGCCTACATGCTAAAATTATTTTAAATTCACATGATTATGTCTTAAACGTCAACATAAATATATTTTCAAAATCTTTGGAAGCTGTCGAAAAATCAAACGAGATTTAGATTTTCGAAATTACTTATGTACAGATAAAACACAATTTGGTTTATGTCATCTGAATAATGATTTAGTTTGACGTGTTTTAAGTGTCATTAAAATATTGTGTAACATATAAACACTTATATCTGACAAACATTAAATTTTCTCTCCATTCTTGCCTGTAGTATAACCGTAACTCGATGGGAGGCTGTATTTGTTATCGAAGTTAAAACAAAGTACTGTACTAGTAAAATAATTATAATATGATTTTTATATTATATAAAGAGTAATATAATAGAACGTTTTTTCCTAATGTTATTATTAATGTGATTAAGAATTTTTCATATATTTGTTTTCCTAATTCGTTAACTTTTCAAACTAAAAATGAAGAACATGTAGCAAAACAGACGTCATTAAAATTCAATGGATTTCATGAATACAAAAACTAATGTAATTGGAAAAAAAACAATCATTATAGATTTGAATTTAGACGACGTTTATTTAAATGTTTTTGCATTTTAATGATAAGTGCTATTATAATGGTTGGCTGCAAGATAATTATGATGAAGTATCGAAACCTTTTGCCATTAAAAATAAGTCACGCAAAGACATGGATTCTAGTGCATACATAAATTTTAGAATAATTTTCAGTGCAAAATATGTTTTTTGTTAACTATGTCGCGATTTCTCCATAGATATTGTATTTTATCTTTTCAATATAACAATTACTATAGCCTATTTTTTAAAATTTCTATTACTCATTCAATTATTTATTTCAAATGATACTGGAAAAAAGTGTAGAAAAGAAAGGTTTTCGAAGAAAAGAGCAATTTTGTGTATATGCTAACTCTGATAAACAATAAAAAAACTATATTCCTAAAATGAAATTGTAATAAAAAACTGGATTTATATGATCCAAAATTACATTATACATTTAGATGTGTTTGAAATTTTTGCTGATATTCAAATTTATATTTTTAATTATGTAAACATGATTCTCTTCTAAGAAGATTGCAAACAAAGATTTAACCACAATTGACTTTTTGATGTCAATACTCTTAAACCGATTGTAACCAGTACAACAATCTTGTCGTGTAAATTACTGTTAGCAATACTCTTAATTTCTCTGTCACTGGAATTGCTTAATAATTGTCGATGCTCGGTCAGAGGTATTGTAAAGAATGAGAATGTTAGTGTAAAGTCTGAAAGTGTGTTTGAAAATATGTCAAAATGTATGTAAAGGTATATATTATATTGTATATATACATACATATATATGTATATATATATATATATATACATATATACATATATATATATATATATATATATATATATATATATATATATATATTCTTGATATTTAACATTATCCATTGTTTTTCCGTTGCACTGACTTTATGAAGTTAATATATTACTATGTGAGTAATTTTATCCACCATTAAGTGCAATAATTTTACCTTGAGTGATGAGGCACCTTTCGGTCGTTGACCATTGTCGAATCACTGATTTTTCTCTGCTGTGGATGCTCGGTCCGTGAAGCCGAGCATCCACAGCAGAGAAAAATCAGTGATTCGACAATGGTCAACGACCGAAAGGTGCCTCATCACTCAAGGTAAAATTATTGCACTTAATGGTGGATAAAATTACTCACATAGTAATATATTAACTTCATATATATATATATATATATATATATATATATATATATACATATATATATATATATATATATATATATATATATATATACATATATACATATATATATATATATATATATATATATATATATATATATATATATCTGTAGTTATGCAACACTGTTTTCTTGTATACACTTATCACTTTCACTTATGTACTTAAACAAGAATCTTACTTGGTATTTATGCGAGTTTAACTTTCAATGACTGGCCTTGCCATTATCTTCGGGCATACTGAACAGGGATTTTGTAGACTGCGAGCTGAGTGGACACTAAGGTCAACGGGAAATCCACTCAGTTCGCACTCTACAACAACCCTGTTCGGTATGCCCGAAGATAATGGCAAGGCCAGTCATTGAAAGTTAACTCGCATAAATACCAAGTAAGATTCTTGTTTAGGTACATAGGTGAAAGTGATATATATATATATATATATATATATATATATATATATATATATATATATAATTATTTTCTTAAAGAAGGCATTTCACAAAATAAATAAATAATGTTTGTCTCTTAAGAAGGAGAGCCTTATCATACTTGATACAGATTCCGGGACATACTTAATGAAAATATATGTACAAAGGTCTTGTAGGGATACAAGCTAATGATAAGTCAACACTAACTGTGTATAAGAGGTGTTACAGCTGCGGAGTGTGTTTGCACATCACTGCCTTCTCAGCTAATTAAGTTCAATGAAGCAAAAGCCCAGATTATACCCTCTGGAGGTGTCTTAATAGCTTACAATTTGCATACATTTATTACATTTACTAAGGTTACATTTTAAAGCCGGTTAAGATGCAAGCATGGATGCACTCAATGCATAACATTTTTACTTCACTTTAAGTACGTTATTAATTAAATTATTTGCACACTTATAAAATGAAGAGTATATATTTTTTTAAAACCTTAATTTCTTATAATAAAAACTACTTTTGGCTCTCTTGACAATTTTTTGCATGGAAAATATCCTTTGCTACAAATAGTTGCTACAACAATTGTTTTGTATTATACCTTATATTGTAGAACAGCTGTTTTAACGCTTAGGTTATGTTAATTTATTCAGTATACATTATTGCCATAAAATATTTTAATTCTATTTTATTATGATTAAATATAGATATCACTTATACTTCAATAAATAATACCAATCAACAAGCATGACTGAAAGTTTCTTCAGGCACGTTTAAAAGTTCGTAACAGCCTTTTCAATTCATTAATTGAATGATTCAATTCAATTACTTGTCATATTATCCATGTTTTAAATTAAGTATTTTTTTCAGAGTAAATACTAAGAGATCTTGATATAGATTATATTCGACCTTTTGTTTAATATTAGAATGATTCGTTCCAAATATTTTAATAATGCAATATATAATATTATTTACAGTACTATTGTATCCTAATATTTCATTAATAAAAACATAAAAGTTTTATTTAACGAAAATTGTAATCACGTTTTGTAACATGATTGAAAAATGATCTTACACTTGAAAACTAAATCTAAAGGAATAATGTAATCTCAATTTAACCATTTGTTGTTTAGTTAAAGACGTTTTTGTTAGTAATGATAGAGAAAATAAGAAAGTGTAAAATTTACCCTTAAATCTTTTTTTGAACCCAGTAACCTAAGCAGATGGTTTAACATAATGTATGTTGGAAAAGCTTTTCAATTTTATTTTAGTAGAGAGACGAAGCTTAGATAGGCCGAATAAACCGTTTGCCCAGTCACCTAACCCTC
The DNA here is from genome assembly GCA_036971475.1 of Prosapia bicincta. NCBI lineage: Eukaryota > Metazoa > Arthropoda > Insecta > Hemiptera > Cercopidae > Prosapia > Prosapia bicincta. The sequence goes on along the minus strand of JBAIZL010000004.1, from coordinate 189,078,752 downwards.
CCTATAAAAATCCATATCCGTATATGTTTGGATGCATTCCGTTAAAGTAATTTTAAAAAAATAATATTTACCGTAACTCGAACTTAGGCTCCCACAATATTAACAATAAATTTACTAAACGAGATTGGAAAACGAATGTTATTCTGATTTGAAACGTTTAGTTTCTAGATTAGTAATGTAAAGTAAAATTATTTTTGTTATACTTTTTTTACAATAGTTTTACAGCAAAAATGTCTATTTAAGGTCATTAGTTATTAGTGTAAAAAAGACAAAAAAAACTTCATAATTAAAAAAACATAAAGCAGAAAATGAATAATTTCTTACCATTAAACCAAGAGAATAACAAAAATAATAAATATTGCTGGTGGATATTAAGGAAAGTCTACCAAAAGCTTTTTTACAAAAATAGAAAGATTTTTGGAATTTAATATTGCAGTAAAATGAAAGAATCAAGTGTTTATGAAACATAATTGTGTAAAATATAGTAAAATTATTATAAATTTGTATAACATATTACGAAGAGAGGATTTTATTTGTATAATTTAATTTCAATTTATTTAATTCAAGATAGAAAAATCAATGTCTTAAGTTGATAAAAAATATACTGTGGTAGCCAACTAAATAAAATTTCTAATAATTATTCCAAGCATTAACAAGAGCAGATTCAAAAGTTCAAACCAAGTTAGAATAAAAATTTTTTAAATAGTATTCCTGAAATAGCAAATTAGTAAATTAATATTACAAGTAAACAATAATCACTAAATATATTATTACATAGTTATGATTGAATGTTTTGGTTGGTCTTTACATAAAGTCCAAGGATTTATCCACTGGCAGATCACGCTCGAAGCACCACAGGTACCAGGTTTTGTGAGGATCATTTTTTGACGGCGTTTGAACTGACTCGTTTCAGACCTACAGTAGCCACCGTCATGTTCAATTGAATTGAAAAAACGTATAAATACCATTACATTTAGCTTAGGCTGAACGTGTTGGGGCTATGTTCGATGAACACACTGATTTCGTCTCAATTGACCATTTTGCATTTAAACTGGCAGCCGAGTACTTATGGCTATGACATAGTAATCCTTGGTTATGTGACACCCATATACAATAAGTGAAATAAAAATCATGTCAGTAAGTGTAAACATAAGTGTTTTATTGGAATTATACTTAATTTGGAAGTTCTATGTTCGATACTGAATTTTTAGAAATTAATTTGTATTACTCAATAGTACACGTATTGATTGCAGAATGAACAGGATATGTATATCACAAGTTCATAAAATTTCTGCCAGAGGCCGCATAGTCGGGTCTTGGATATAAATTCTTTGTATATTTTAACCATGTGCTATCTTGAAGGTAGCACAATCTTGGTAACATTACTGGTATCCACATTGATATCAAGCTTACTACTGTACCTAATTTAGCTATACTACTAGTTGAACGGATCATTACAGAAACAACAAAAAACAGAAAATTTCACTTTTGACAAGTAGCTCAACGGTATGTAGTTTTGTGCATTGCATTCAGAAAATGTTCTACATAAAGTTTTTGAAACACTTTTCCACAACTGGATAATTCTGACGCGTTTGTTTACTTGATGTCAGACCCAACTTATCTTTGTAGATAAGAAAGCAGTAGTCAATGCATTTCGTACTTAAGAGTTAGAGCTTATAAGTTCTAACTTAACATTAACTTTTTCCTTCTTCGGAACAGCTAGTATAATCGGTAATTTTGGCGATTCATTAGTCGTCTTCGACTCAATTCCCTCACGTTGTTATCTTTTCTTTCTAATTGTAGTACTACTTGATAAATACAATTAATATATTATTATAATTAGTTAAACATAGGTCTTAAGTCACACTTTAATAAATTTCGGTCTTTCTATTGTTATTTTGGATATCGTTTTAAAATACGTATTACGAAACGTTTTTGTATAAGGTCCTTGGTACGATGGTTTATCCGTAGTAATTTTCTGTCAATAAAGAATATGGAATGACTAAAATATGAATATTCTAATAGAAATTGTATGTAACTTCTTACTCGTTGCTTCCAGCATCAGCTAAGCTTGCACACCACCCGAAATATAGCACGTGACAAGACTGGAGTATGTGCTCGAAAAGTTTCAACGTGTGAACAACGATGGTTTGATTGATATTTTTGTTGTGTTCAGAAGCAACAGTGCAAGCAATAGTGTCCTGTTTGCACGATGTAAAATCATTCTGATACTAACTATAGAAATGTGTGTGACATTTCGACTGATAGTCAACATTTACCTACAAAACAGTTGAAAATGTATTTTTTCACATGTTCATATTGACTAGTTTTATTCTGTATATCACAGTATGGCAAACCGCTTTTCTACAATCAGTTTTGAAGACCATTTCTTTAGTCATATTCGATCCATTATTATTATATTTTTCAACCAGCTAATAATAATAAATAGAATTATTAATAACGATTAAATCCTAACATGTACTTCCAATTGTAACAAATACATTGATTATACCATTTCACAGTCTAATAATCCGAAATAAAACAAATATATAATTCTTAATGTGGTTTCTGTAGAAACGAAATTTCGAGACAAAACACAAATATAATATTTTAAAAAATATATTACATTTATTACATAAATGTATTACAATATTTTCAAATATATTTTGTGAATACACATTTTCTTATATTATATTTTGTATTCATATATTTTTGTGGTCTGTCTGATGGCCCACTCATAAGTTGTTAAGTTGATTTATGGTGTTTTAAAAACAAGTAGCTAAGATAAAATATTACAATTTATTATTTTATATATTATTAATTATTATTTTATTAATTTATATATTACAAGCAGACCGACGAGAGACCATTGAGATACCAATCGCGGTATTATCGTCGGGACAAAGCCAAAGAGTGACCCTACCTGAGTTAATACTTTGCAATATTAACATGTGTTTTTGGTGTTAGTGTGTGCGTGTACATATCCTAACTATGTAAGCCACCAGTCAGCAACCTCTTCTAATAATAACGTGATTAGAAAGAGTAGGGTGTTGCCTTCTAATGTTGGCGGGCTTAGCAACAATGTAAGGTTTTACTTGACGTATAATTCTAAAATACGTTATGGAGAACGTTATTGTTGTCTACCATTAAAATCAAATGTTATTGTTGTATTTATAATTATTTTAATAATTTTCAAACATTATTTTTGTAATGTACTTTTAATTAAAAGTCTGAAAAATATGTACAACTAAAATTTATTATAAATAAAAAACTTATGACTATCAAAACGAACTTACCGAATTTCGTTTCTCGTTTAATGTATTGTTACTGCAATATTGAAGTAACCAGTTCAAAAAAAACTGGTTTTTTGAAGTTAGACCCTAAAATTCCCAACCAATTAAAATCCAAGTATCCGTCTCATCGCTAACTTGAGTCGATGAACTACACTGATTTATATAAGTCTGTGATATCTAAATAACTACAAATAACTATTTTTAGTGGTTAGCCTAATTATTATTTACATGTATGTGTGGATATGTGTGAGTTTGTGCGAGTGTGTATGTGTGTGTGTGTCTGTGTGCATGTGTGTGTGTGTGTGTGTGTGTGTGTGTGTGTGTGTGTGTGTGTGTATGTGTGAATATGTGTGAGTGTGTGTGTGTTTGTGTGTGTGTGTGTGTGTGGGTGTGTGCCTGTGAGTGTCTGTGTGTTTGTGTGCGTGTTTGTGTGTGTGTGTGTGCGCGCGCGCGTGTTATTTTATCGTTCTTGAATTTTGCATAATTGAGCTAGTGACATAATAGATGAGATAAAAAGGTATTTCAACTACTCAAACTGGGGTTCTCACCTCCAGATATTACCTCTACCTTTATTTCAACCACTCAAACTGGAGTTCTCACCTCCAGATATTACCTCTACCTCCTCTACGTGATGTTACAGACAATCATTCTTAATAACCTTCACAGTACAGCAAAAATGAGTGTTTTTAATAAAATGTTACCTATTTCAGAGAAAAACATTGAACTGT
>JBAIZL010000004.1:189004731-189072231 GCA_036971475.1 Prosapia bicincta | reverse complement strand
TGCACCCCAAGGTCGCATTCCATTCTTGTCTTCCCAACCTGTCTATATGTACCATGATCCTCTTGCGCCTCTCCTAAGGCGGCATGCCCACTGCCCTCAGCAACGGTCCTTTAGTTATACACCCTTGTTTTGCTAAGGCGTCAGCTCTCTCATTCCTTATCCAGCCAGAATGTCCTGGAATCCAGGTCAGGTTGAGCGAATTCTACTAATCCAGCCCTGCAAGTGGATCTATAGTCTCAGCCACCAGCCGAGACCTGGTACTAGCCTTACCTAAAGCCTTCAGAGCTGCCTGACTGTCCGAGCAAATCCAGTTGGTCTGCCCCTCTTGCCAGACCCTATTATGTTCTCAGCACATAGTTCTCAGCGATTAGTTTGATCGCTAGCCCCTCCGCCTGGAAAACAGAGTTGTAGTCGTCCAGGCGATGACAAAATCTGTCTTCTTTGTCTCGATCCACTAAACCCTGCGCCCACTCCTTCTTTCATCTTGGACCCATCCATGAACCAGATTTCACCATGTTTGGGTCTACACTCTGCTTTTGCCTCTCTTGCAGAAATATAGATTTTGTAATTTCTTTTTTCCTTTTTTAAGGATAAGTGACAGTATCTTATCCTGAGGTTCTATCCAAAGCTCTTTCAGTGAATCACTAAATAGCTATTTATGAAGTTTGCTACTTTTCTTCCAAAGCCCGGTACAACTTAGCCGGTATGAAGTTTTCATTGCCTTCATCCTAATTTGAATACTCAAGGATGGAAAACCCAACATAACCCTCGCGGCCACACAGGTTGTGCTCCTCCTTGTAGCTATTATGCCTCTAAAGAAGAGCCCCTGCACGCGGTCCAACACTCTTTTACTTGTTTCTTTCTGTGCCCTTTCCCACCAGACGATTGAGGTAAAGACCAACTTCGGCATCATGGCTTATTGGCAATTATCCCTAAGTACTCACGCCAGAATAGCTTCCTATCCAGAATAACCCCCAGATATTTAGCGCTCTCAACGTAGCTTATTTCGATATTCCCAATTTCCCATCATCTCCAGCGATTTAATTTTTTTATCACCTAGTGAAGAGGAGTGCCACCGATATTTCTCCTTGAATGCATAGTGTTTTTTTTCCGTACACCATGCTTCTACTACTTTGAGCGCTTCTTGAAGCAGGTCTCTGAGGAACTCTTCAAATATTGCCTTCTAACAAGGATAGCTATGTCGTCCGCATATCCTACCATCTTGGCACCCATTCCACTCAGCGTCTTTAGTAAAGCGACCACGACAAGCCTCCACAGCAGAAGGGATAACACCCCACCCTGCTGCTAGCCCTCCGAGACCATCCCATTTATCGTACACCTCATCCAGGATGCAGTATATACATATATATATATATATATATATATATATATATATATATATTTATTTATTTATTTATGTTTTTTTAAGCACTGTAAGTCCGAAAATTGGTTACAAAAAATATTGGACGGCTACGAACATAGCCTTATACGTTTCTCGTCCAGTAGCTCGTAAAAAGTCGATCTGACCTATCTATTCGTGAATATGTATAAAAATAGTTATCCCGCGAGGGGCTGCGCTCTAACGCAGCTTTCGGAAGTAGCTCTTTAAATACTGATTATATATATTTTTTACACAAAAAATGTATCAATATATATATATATATATATATATATATATATATATATCACGGGTCTAATGTTATCGTTAAAATTGAAATGAAATCCTATATCTGAAAAACATAAGAAAAAAAGAATAAACTAAGAGAAATTTGAGAACTGTGCTAAGTCAAGATCCTATATTTAGGTAAGAGAAGATAAAAAAGATGGAAAGAAGAAGTTTGTCTTGGCACTGTTCTGAAAGTCATGAATTAAACACATTTACTTTCCAAACTGTCAAAACCGCTTTCCCCTGTCTCTTGGCCTTTGTAAGATGTTAACTTTATAACAAGAAGATGTTTCAAACAATAGGCTTAATTTATGTAAGAGCTTTGTATTTTTTCATTGTATTTTATTAATATTATTCATAAGTATTGTATTAAAGTTCAAGATGGAAACACAATATAAGACGTAAAATATTAACCAATATTAAGAGCTTGGTAAAGTATTTGTTTTACATTATTATGTGACTACGTTTTTCAAAATTACCAGTGATCAAAAGAATATTCTTATTTTTAATAATAAAATGTTATGCACTTTTATTCTAATAAAATTTTGTTGATACATAACACAACATTAGCAAGTAAAAACCTACAAAAATGAAAAGTCTCTTAAAAAAAAAATAACATGATAAATGTACGCAAAAGTACTTACACACACAATTAACCTTTTATGAAAAGGGTAGAAGTTATCATTATGGAGCATAATTTCGAATTATCTTTTTCGATATAAATTGTTAAAAATTACATTAATCTAAATTTTAATTCATTAGCTATTTTATATTCATTTATATCATTATTATTTTGTGTTTCATTTCAGGATTCGTTATCGGTTGGAGGGAACAGACGTCGTTTTGGAGTCGTATTACAACTTCGTTGTCTTACAAGGTGAGTTATGTAGGCAATCTTAAATAATATCTAAAAGAATAATAAAATTATTACGAGTTAACTATGTCTATGCATTTATAGGTTTACCTATATAGTTAAACAAATATAGTTTTATTAATTTCTTACCTATTGTAATCAAAAGGTGACGAAAATTCATCTTCTAAAAAAATCATGTATTTATTGCCCCTTGCATATTTAGGTCTTGTTTATACATATTTCTATATTTCTTATTTTATTGTATAGATATAAAACGGATGAATTCAAAGGCAAAGGCTATTTTTAGAAGGGAGCTTAGATGTATTAATAGATAGAATGTGAGAGAGAGCTAGATAGACATGTTACATTGTTATAAACTGCAGGCTTATTTGAGCAATGTTTTAATTTTAACTTTTAGTCAGATTAATTAAGAAAAAAAATTTTTTTATTCAGATGTAACTCAACTTTTTGAACACTCTCTCCCACAAATTTTGCTAGTAACATTTCAATTCTACTTGAACAAAACAGAATCCCGTACGAAATGAGATCCCTTCACCGTATAAATTTGTGCCCTATTTGTATCAGGTAGAGTGTCTGTATCCTTGCCTACCGAGTCTGAGCGACCGAAAACAAAACACGCGCATTAATCTCCATAAATGTTCACACCGTAACGACACTTTCTACATTTCAGCGTGACAAAAGTAAAACCGAAAACAGTATCTCGCATCGCGTGTAATTTATTTGTGCAGACTGTTTTGGGGGGTGAGCTGGCGCCACCCCTTTCCACCGTTTGCTTTCATTCATCGGCCTGAAGTTAGAAACATCCAATCAAATATCGTTCAGTTTAGGAAAAGATTTATCGGTATTTATCGTTGATGCCTTGAGACGTCAAATGACGTGTGACGAGCAGATTAAGCACAGGAATAGACAGACTGAAATGTTTTTCGTAGAGTTTTAGTAGCTAGAATAAAAGGTTTTTATTTTGAGCGAGTGTACGCATACAGTTTATACATTCTGATAATCTATTCAAAGTTCTTAACATACATATATTATAATTTTAGAGATACTTTGCACAAACTGGTTAACAAACTATCATAAAAAATTGTGCGTAGATAATGAGTCCAAATCATTCCTTCAAGTAGTATTATTCAAAGTAGCTGCCTCGATATATTGTTGTTTCCAACCCCCCTCTAGTAAGGGGGTGAAATTTAATTGTAACGAAAATATTGTAGGAATTCATAATTCCAAGTAAATATCTCGTTAAATTCCCAGTATATTCGTACATAATCAAAGCAGTTTGATTAGAGAAGATGGGCATCATGATATCAGAAGATAAATTACCATTCAATACATTTAATTAATTAGCTAACGTATTCGACAGTTGTTATCTTGTTCAAACGTTGTAAATCCAAAAGGTAACAATTTTTTAAACAAAGTATAAATTGTTTGTATCGTTTTGTTAGAACAATATTTAAAACACCTTACGACACCACATGTACAGGTACCACAAATTGTCCTGTGGGAGGCTTGTGAGTTTAGCTATATATTATAATCTGCAATGTAATGACTATAAATCTGCTTTAAGTAGTAGCAAGAAAGAAAAAATCAATTTATTTTCATAAAAGTTATATTTTTTTACAGAAAAATTATTATCTTAAGAAATAAATAAATATATTTATATATTTTTATTTAATTATCTTAATATACACATAAAATAATCTATATTTTATCTAAATTCGATTTGATGAAAAATATGTTTACTTATTCCTTGTCTGAGGGGTATAAACGAACAAATTTTATGATTTGCCAACCCTTGAACACGCAACATGTGAAAAAAGCAGATGTAATAAATCCAACCCACAAATTGGCATTGTTTGGATTTGTGACTTATGAATAGTCATTGTGAATGCCTAGCGAATTAGCTATTGCGTTTGAATGGGTGAGTCTGATCGATTCATCGGGATCCGTGGTGTAAGAGCAATTTCAGTTTGAAATTTGGTTAGAATGATAGCATCAAGAACATTGCCATTGATTTTTTTTCTAATCCCGTGCATTGCATAACTTTGGTGCATGGGAATTTCGAAGGAAAATTATTAGTAATGAATTTTCAATTGCAGGTAATATGGTGGCATTACAGGTATATCTAGAATTCAACTGGACAGTGGACAATTACCTAGACAATAGTGTCCCTCAATGTGAATTAATTTCTTTGCTAGGAAAGAACTGTTGTATTTAAAAATTGAATAGTGTCACCTTTAAATTTTTGCCTCCAAAATAGCTCACCCACATTCTCAAGCATGGTTAATGTAATTATTTTGTAAATCTCGAAATATTATTTCAATAAAAGAAAGAATTAAAACATAAGAAACATAATAGAAGAACATAAAATTGAATGCATATTTCCAATGATCAAACACATGAAATTCATATAAAAATACCTAACTTTTATTTTCAGTATTCAATTTCTCTAATATTTTCTATAAATCGTTTCTACATACAGATTAAAATATTTAATAATAAAAATTTATAAAAATTTTACGTTTACATAAAAACAATTTATTTCAATAAAATGCATTGTATTAACATTTTAAATAATTTATCATTTATTAAAATTGTGAAATAGGTAAGCTACGGTAAATACATTCCTTTACGGGATCATGTATTAGAAATTTAAATAAAACTTATCATTTATCTTACTTATCTAAAAGGTTTATTTAATTATGTAAGAGGTTGAATCTCGAATAAGAATTTTACTCATTTATTAATTTAAAATCATATTTAGCTAATTTTTTAAAAGAATGGTTTTACAATAACTTGTCAATTTGATAAGCAGGAGTAATCAGCGACGTGCCACTCATCAGTACGAACGTGGCCCTACACTCCTGGATGAACTATCGATATTTTTCCTCCCTCGATGGTTAGATGTCTATTTATTATTTAATAAAACGAAAATCTTAAAACTGAATAAATTTAGAGCATTTGCAGCCCCCGGCTGACTGAGTTAAAGTTATTAATATACTCATCTTCATTTCTGTTACGAATATTTCTATATGTTTGAGTATATTTTTCTGCCATTCCTAACTTTTCACAGTGATAGGCAGGAAAATGTACTCAAACATATATTTACAGCCCCTTTGACTGGGCTAATCGTTTCCATTAACCTTATCTTGGTCTATTACGAAGACAGTTGCTTTAAGATTACTTTTTAAAAAAATCCAGCAAAAGAGCAAATATATTTAACCCTTACGTACTGGCGCGGTTTTTTGTGACACTACTGCTGGCGCGGAAGTTAAAATTAACGCCATATACAAACATTTTTTTTTATTCTGACACAAATTTTGCCACAATTGACTTGGTTTCCTTAAATTTTAGAATGTTTCTAACTGTTATACATCATGTTTAAGCGGTGGTACACAAATTTGAATATTTGGTTTAATTTCTTTTTATCTTTGAAAGTTTGCGTTGAAAATGTAAGGTTTTTTTTCAATTTGCATGAAATCAATATTTCGTTGCAATTTACATTTGTTTAACATTGTATTCTTGTTAATAAGCTATAAAACTATAGAAAAAAATAATACCATTGGTATTTGGACAATATGTTGCTTATTTTTTGGGCCTAAAGTTACACAACTATAATTTCACTAAAATATCGAATTTTCGGTCAGGAAGTAAAACACACGCTTTTTTACATTTTTTATTTTGCACAAAACGAAAAATATGTTATACAAAAGTACAAAGAGAACTAAAATAAAATATAACAATAAAAAAACATCGTAAAAACATAAACATAATGAACTAATAATATTTGGTATAAACATAATGGTCCCTGTATTTTTTGTAACAAGCATTGGTTTCTAAAGTCCACCAGGCTTCTTACTGAGAGTCATCTTGGGGATCTAAGATATTTAGAACTAATAAAATACAACAAATAAACAAAAAAACACTCCACAATGATAATTAAACGTATGATAAAATAACTACTGGCGCGGAGTCCGTGATGCACCCCAGAACAAATTTCAAGGACAACGGACTGCGAGGAACTGACGAAAACTGGTCCGGAAGGGGTGATGGGATGAGACATGAAGGTACTAGGCCGGTCAGCACTGCTGACAACTCATGTGAGCTACCAGAATTAAATTTACCGCCCTGGGGGTCAAAATGCACCCCGCGCCAGTACTTAAGGGTTAAGGCATCATTAGTAGCCACAATGTTGCACAAATTGTCAGGGAGTCGGATGCATTGTGTATTTTTATGCAATTATTTTTTCCGTTGCCAATGTTGAGCAATTGTTCAAAGAACTCAATGCTAATACATTATATTAAAGTAGAACATACATATTTATGGTAAGGTATAATTTACTGACATTTTGTCATAGTACTTTTTAAATTCATAGGTTAAGTTGAATGCTATTGAATGTACGAGCATACATCATTAAAAATTCATTTAAAATACTTACTTCAATATTGCAGCTTACAAATTTATACAATGAATTTTAATTAAACTTTTTAATAATCATAATAATTTTTCAATTTAGTAATAAAAGACGTTTTAAAATCAGTAGAATATCAACTTAATAATGTGCATTAAATAAAGAGAAGTTATAGCTTAAAGTAACACGAGTTTTAAAACAGCCGTTATGCAAGCTAACTCAATGACATACATCTTTGGTTGGAGTATTAGTGTTACCTACATTAATAATTCTTAGATTTCAAATATAAGTGACTGAATGCTGGGGCAGAAAAGTAGTAGTATTTTCTAAATTTTGAAACATTTTCAAACGCGATCGATGCGCTACATGCCGATTTGTGAACATAAACCTTTTTCAAATAATCTTAATTACACACACAAAAGTTCATAAGAATCGGTCCAGCCGTTTAGGAGGGGTTCAAAGATACAAGCGGTAAGAAGAAATACTTTATATATATATATATATATATATATATATATATATATATATTTAATTATAATAATAATAACGAATACCAAATGGCATTTAATGATTTAATTTTTATTACGGGTTTAATAACAGCCACACGCAGTGAGTGTACACTTTACATATGATATAACATATATAAAAGTATGTACCTTAAATAGTTATTAATTGCATAATTGGACCAACTGTTGTTGATGATTTTGTTATCAAAAGGTTATTGTAAATTTTATTACCTATTATTAATTATTTATTATTTACCAGGCTAACTGGCCCCTTTGACAAATTACTCCTTTAAATTGACTCTGTGTGTTGTAGGCCATCTGTTCACTTTAACTACTTTTCTGGATGTCAGATATAGTAATATTTTAAAAAATAATAATTTGAATCAAAATAGAATTTAATATTTTAATTTAAAGAAATTAAAAAATTTACAATTAAAATTACAAAGTAATTAAATTACTAATTACATAACAATAATATTAGTATAACGCAATTCTAACTATAAATACCATTTGTGTATGAATCTCAATAAATATTAAATTCATAAATAAACATATTTTACATTAAAAACCTGTTATTTTACATATCTTCCATATCTTTATTTCTCATCACTGAAACAGTTACTCACACACAGCTACACATAAACGAAAGTAGCCGTCACTAAACCATATTAAAATTACTAAACAACTGATAATTTCATTGTAATTAAATAACAATAAGTTGTACCGATGCATTTTGTAAAGTATAAACTTTGCTTTAAAAGTTGTAAATGACATTAAGTTACTTTTGGTGTAACGAATTTTGTAAAATGAAGTAAACATGTTATTAATTCCAATCGATACTTCTAAGATGTCTAGAACCAAATACAAGAGCGATGCTTTGACGTTACCAAGCTTGATATACTACTTATTTATCAGTTGAGGGCAATGAACTTTGTTTACGGTTATGAATGAATCAAGCGATATACACCGAATACTACTGAAATCACATCTAACGGAATATTAAGTTCTTTGCTATGGGATTGGTTAGATATGATCCCTTTCTGTATTTCACGTTGCACCGTTTGTACCGTTTGGCATAGCATCGGACTCTCGGTTTTACACAAGTTCAATTTATTAAGCAATTCTTATTCTAAACATTTTTTAACTTAACTAAACTAAGCGAAATATTGTATTTTTAATTTCACTCAACTTTACGTAAAATTTTAAAACAAAAAAATTACTTTTTTTAATAATGTTATAACACGCTAAAAAATCTTTTTATTAAAAAATAATTAGTAATTTGTAAAATCACCAATTAAAGATGACGGAAGGTTTCGAAGGACTAAAGCAACGACGTATATTTCCCTGTCACTAGAACGTAAGAGTAAATCATGAACGCGTTTGACTAAGGGTTAAATATTTAATTAAAGAACCTGCAAATATGCGAGAAACCGTAAAGCAAGACGAGCACGGTGACGTATTCAACGCACACCGCCTTCTAGTATCGCCGTACAGTAGTTTGCGTGGAAGTAAACCTAATTGTCTTAAATAATTTTAAATAATCCTCTTCAAAACTAACTTTAAATCCCTATAGTACACACATTACGAAATCCAGTTTAAGACAGTATAACTACCGCTTTAATACAAATAAAAATAGTGTTTCATTTGCGATGTTTTCAAGTAAAAACAATTTAATATACATTTTAGATATATTTGTTTTTGCCTAAGAGGGGATCAAATAAATAAGTTATAAGTATTGTTCTAAGCACCAAGTTCAGCATTGAAACTATTTTACAGATGAAAATTGCAATCTTTTGAGACCTTCCTCATCATATTAACCAGTCAGTTATAAACTAAACATATTTTACGAACAAACATGCCTAGTAATATTTTTTCCACAAACAAACAAACTAACACACACACACACACACACACACACACACACACACACACACACACACACACACACACACACACACACACACATACATACATACACACACACACACACACACACACACACACACACACACACACACACACACACACACACACACACACATACACACACACATACATACATACACACACACACACACACACACACACATACATACATACACACACACATACACACACATACACACACACACACACACACACACACACACATACATACATACACACACACATACACACACACACACACACACATACACACATACACACACATACATATATATATATATATATATATATATATATATATATATATACGTATGTACATACGTATATGTATGTATGTATATTCAGGTTCAGTGCTTGAAAATTAAAGTAAATTTCCCATTAAACACAACAGGCGAATAGACATAAATAAAGAGATTAGATATTTGTATAGCATACAATTTACTTACGAAATAACATCGTTAAATTTTAAGTAGTCGAAATATTTTTCACTGTGGTAAATCTAGTAATGTTTTCGTGTTACAGTGAAGATTATATACAGGAAATTGGTTTATATTTGCAAGTTTAAATTATTACACCCTTTCAAAACATGTTTGCATAATAAGGTTCGTAGCCACATCAAACCATTGTGCATATTTTGGCTGAAAGTCACCTCCATTTGACTTCAAAAATGTAAATCGTAAAATGTATTTTACATCGCATGCATAACCAAAACCTAATAAATAGTGCATGACACAATTTACTCTAAGAACTTACCGTGCAGAAGACTTACGTAACCAATTTTATAAAGTGTCTGTACTTTCGGCGGTGATCTCGTAGATCGGTAATAAAATGAAAGGAACTGAAAGTTATCGAGATAAAGTAGGTTACGTCAGATCGTCGAATCGACCCACGTAAACTCTGTGTTCATGTAAACATTTAGTGCAACGTGTTACTTTTACAAGTTTTATTGATCAATGAGCTACAGGCAATACAGGCAAGGTTGTGATGGTCATTAATATATCATGTAGACAATACAAAGAAAAGTTGTTAATTGAACCGTTTCACATGTTAGAAAAGAAGCCTATAGAGCCTATAAGGCATGAATTTGTTTCACAGTATACCTTTTAGTTCAGGCAAGTGGCAATGGATTTTAAAATAACATTTATCTAGAGAAACGTTGTGAGTTAATTTCACACAGTTTGGATTTGGATCAGGTCGTATGATAAAACAGGTGTTCATTAACATTCCTTTAGTCGGCCTTATATTGGAGAAAGGGTTTAACATTAACATCCCTTTAGTGAGACCACAGTGTACAAAGATACTTCAATGTAACGTACCGTTAGTGAGCCCATATGTGTATGAAAAAGTCTCATATTAACATATGGCTTACGTATATTAAATGATCCTGCATTGCTATAAGGGATCGTTTTCAGATATGCACACCCAGACACGAAATATCAACTGGTTTTAAAAATTAAATTTAGCTTATTGTTCTTAGTAGTGTTCCATATATGGCATGAAACGGTTTTCATTTCTTGTATCAGATAAACCACTATCTATTTCACTAACAATTATACAATTTTAATTCTGACGTCTTAAATTCCTTAATTTTTTCTTGTGTATTTTCCTTTTTTCGTTGATATAATTTATGAGATTTGTTTCGAGGAATACCCTAATACAAGGTGGAATAATGCCCGTGATTGGCCAATAATGAATTACGTCATAGCTTTCCTTAACATAGACTGCCTAGTGTTATATCTAAAGTACTATCTTTACAACACATAAATCTATTTATTTTGTATCGTCCTAATTTTTGAAAAGTTTATCTTGACAAATTATTTTCTTTAATTTATTATATGATATGTTACTTCCTGAGTTCGCAATACTGTATAAAGAAATAGCCAAATGTAGCCTAACTATACAATATAAACTTGTTTTTGTGAGATAGGCCAATGCACCTTTCTAAGTTTAACTGAAAAAATACAAAAGTTTTATCATTAAAATGGAAGGATATTGTTATTATTTAATATATTTTATACACACTTTTTAGTTTTTAATTTAATGTGGTTCAAACGTCAAGTAAAACTTTTTAAATATGTTTGAGTACAGTTTCCTGCCATTTCTAACTTTTCAATATACTTCTCTGTGGAAACGTTTCGGTGTAACTCCATTTTCAAAACTTAAATTGTACTTGAAGAAAGATCTTTAAGTAGAGTTACTCCGACACGCGTCAACAGAGAAGAATATTGAAACGTTAGGAATACCAGAAAACTGTAGTCAAACAAATAGAAACATTCATAAAATAAATGAAGATGTGTATATTATTTTTTAAAAAAATTTGGACATTGACAATAAAATAAATTTGTACATTTACAAAAATATGATTGTTTTATATTTTAATATGAACGCTGATCGCTTTGAACAAGAATAAAAGAGTTGTATAGTAAAAATTATACAGATCTCAACAAAAGTAAAATTTACACGGGTTTCAGGATTTGTAATGCAAATAATTGTGTAAAGCCCTGGCAGTTTTGTTGTTTGCTCGTCGGTTAACGTTGTAACCACAAAACATTTGTCTGTCTCATATTTTTATGCATTTGATTTATGTGGAGTTCAATGTAAACGAAATATCATCACTAACAAATAAATAACACTTAGACGTTTTAAATACTTTTAATACAACGAATTGATTATCATTTTACATAAATTATCTTGCAAATAACATTAATTTAATATTAATATAAGGGAGAATATGACTCTAACATAAAAACTTCCTGTTTTCTAATATTACACCGCATTTCATGCCTCCTTTCGTATTTCAAGTTGTAGATTATATTTCGTCTTCGGATTTCCCTCGCGTCAGGATGTCAAAATCACGATAGGTCAAGTGTGTGTTCAAAGGGACTTGCACAAGGGGTACTGTGACATTTGATACGTGACTTCAAAGTGGGATGTTAAAGTGTAATTAGAGGCTACGTATAGACTAGCGTCAACTGTCACAGTATTACGCTTCTTCTTTGTTACATCTGTGAGTTCAGGTACTTCCATTGATGACGGGCTAACTGTGTCAGTGGTAGAACATTTTCATGACCCTTTATCATAGATTTTTATCGTTGCAATAACGTGTGTTTTCTCAATATTTACGTTCGTGTGATGCATGAAGTTAGTGTATAATATGTTTTACGAATGATTAGTACAAACTAAATTGATAATATTTTCTATTGTAAAACGAAACAATTCTTCTTAAGTAATTTAAAATAACCGACAAGAAGCGATAACGGTTTGCCATTCATATAAATGGAGAACTTCAAAGTGTGAAAGTGAAGGTAATATTATTCCAAATTCAGAATGAGCTTTACCAGTAAAAATATTTAAGGGAATTCTGAAAAAAAACTGTTGTAGAACGGCAGCTCTCCGTCGTAACGTAACATATCTGCCGTCGTCAATGTCCAGTATCAGTTAGGTTATACATTAAAAAAAATGTTTATATTCTTGTTGTACAACCACAGCCCACCAGGCTTGGCGTTACTCATCTCTGCCGCCGTCAGTGTGATATCAGGTTAGGTTATACATTTTAAAAAAATGTTGTTGATATAGTTGTACAATTGCAGTTCACCAGGCTTCGCGTGATTCGTCTCTACTGTCTTCAAAGTTTAATCGGTTACATCATACATTTTAAAAAAATGTTGTTGATATATTTGTACAATTGCAGTTCACCAGGCTTCGCGTGATTCGTCTCTATTGTCGTCGAAGTTTAATCGGTTACATCATATATTAAAAAAAACATGTTATTGATATTGATAATTTGCCCAAAACAGATATATAACATAAAACAAGTTCTAAGCTTCCCAATGTTACAGAGTTAGAGTGTATACAATGCAGCAGCTAACATACAAATTAGCAAAAAATTAGTAATAATAAAATCTCGAAAATTATAAATTGACAAATAAAATTTATTCTATTAAATTCCTGCCTAATGACAAAGTATAAATATTTTTAATATTTCGGAATTACAAAATATAATGTTAAAATGTTTTAAAATCCTAGCAAACACACGTTGGATTACGTTCCCATTTATAATGGGCATTTAATAATAGTTATATTCCCCAAGAGAGAACCCACACTGCACAGGAAATATAGTGTTTAGTGTTAATGAGCATCGTTATAAATAATAGCGTTCTGCGACCTGTACAGTTTTATGTATTAGCTAATTTCCTATGTATTACGAACACTATCCTCTTTAATGGGTTTTGTATGAGAGAAATGGAAATTACTGCATTTTATGACTTCATCAAGCTCCCCCAACCCCTGTTGCTAATTATTGTGAAGTTAGTAACGCAGACGTGACAAAAATACAAACATGGTGTTAATTCTCTTCGCCCGACAAAATTCTAAGTCGTTTATGTAAAACGTTTTTAGATTGCTTAGGTTTCAAACGAGTTACATGTAGTTTCTTTAGTCAATTAATTTTAAAAAAATGCTAATGTTTAAACGGTTTCACAAACTGTAATGTTTTTAGCATTTTTGTGTGTGTCTAACAACGTGTAATTTACGATATAACTTTCATAACATTTAGATAGTGTAATATTATATTGTTATAGCCTACTATAAATACCCATTAAATTTTTAACAAGGGCTAATGCAATGAATATTATTAAATATGCAGAAGTGGTTCCTAAACCTTTTTCCACCCAGTTGAGTTCCCTTACAATAAAAATATTTTCTAGTAGCATCCCCCACAAAAATTAGTCATTATTTTGTTGCTAGTAGTAAATTTGTATAAATTAATTTTTTTCTTATAATTTTATTTACTACAGTACAAACACATATCGGTATATTTATAGTAAAAGTTTAAACTGTAAAACTGTAACAGCCAACGTTAGACTAGCCTATGTTAGTGGACACCTTGTCCACAGTCTTCTAACTTTGGATAGACAACCATCGTTAGACTGTCTACACCTTGTCCACAGCCTTGTCTAACTTTGGATAGAGAGCCATCGTTAGACTGGCCTACGTCAGTGGACACCTTGTCCACAGCCTTGTCTAACTTTGGATAGACTGGCCTATGTCAGTTGACACCTTGTCCACAGCCTTGTCTAACTTTGGATAGACAGCCAACGTTAGACTGGCCTACGTCAGTGGACACCTTGTTCACAGTCTTCTCTAACTTTGGATATACAGCCAACGTTACACTGGCCTACGTCAGTGGACACTTTGTCCACAGCCTTGTCTAACTTTGGATTGACAGCCAACGTTAGACTGGCCTACGTCAGTGGACACCTTGGCCACAGCTTTGTCTAACTTTGGATAGACAGCGAACGTTAGACTGGCCTACGTCAGTGGACACCTTGTTCACCGTCTTGTCTACCTTTGGATATACAGCCAACGTTAGACTGGCCTATGTCAGTGGACACCTTGTTCACAGTCTTGTCTAACTTTGGATATACAGCCAACGTTAGACTGGCCTACGTCAGTGGACACCTTGTCCACAGCCTTGTCTAACTTTGGATATACAGCCAACGTTAGACTGACCTATGTCAGTGGACACCTAGTCCACAGCCTTGTCTAACTTTGGATAGACAGCCAACGTTAGACTGACCTACGTCAGTGGACACCTTGGCCACAGCTTTGTCTAGCTTTGGATAGACAGCGAACGTTAGACTGGCCTACGTCAGTGGACACCTTGTTCACAGTCTTGTCTAACTTTGGATATACAGCCAACGTTAGACAGGCCTACGTCAGTGGACACCTTGTTCACAGTCTTGTCTAACTTTGGATATACAGCCAACGTTAGACTGGCCTACGTCAGTGGACACCTTGTCCACAGCCTTGTCTAACTTTGGATAGACAGCCAACGTTAGACTGGCCTACGTCAGTGGACACCTTGGCCACAGCTTTGTCTAACTTTGGATATACAGCCAACGTTAGACTGGCCTACGTCAGTGGAGACCTTGTTCACAGTCTTGTCTAGCTTTGGATAGATAGCCAACGTTAGACTGACCTATGTCAGTGGACACCTAGTCCACAGCCTTGTCTAACTTTGGATATACAGCCAACGTTAGACTGGCCTACGTCAGTGGACACCTTGTCCACAGCCTTGTCTAACTTTGGATAGACAGCCAACGTTAGACTGGCCTACGTCAGTGGACACCTTGGCCACAGCTTTGTCTAACTTTGGATATACAGCCAACGTTAGACTGGCCTACGTCAGTGGAGACCTTGTTCACAGTCTTGTCTAGCTTTGGATAGATAGCCAACGTTAGACTGACCTATGTAGTGGATTTGAGTCACAACAAGAATTTTACCTTGTCATTAAAAAAATCTATCATGGGGTAAAAAATACAAACATAACAATATTACATAGCGTAGATTATGATTATGAATACCTCACGTCCAGATAGATTCGGGAACTAAAATATTGATTGATTTCACGATATTTTTTTCTGAGTCCTACCATGGCCTCATGACACACCTAACCACGATGATCCATAGCGAACCATGTAGACTTTTGGCTCACACTTTTGAATCCACTGGAGTACTATTCACTAGAGCTTTTACTGGAGTTATAGTTAATCACCCTAAGCAAACATTAAAGAACCGGCTAATTTTGAACACGAGCTAACAAATACCTTAAAATTATACTTTGTTTATTAAAATCTTTTTATAATATTTATATTACGACTAACAAAGCTATTGTTTTATGAATCTGCAGTTTTATAATCTTAATAAAAATAACTAATAATTTCGATTGAATTCATTACGAACATTTATTTACATATACCTTATTTATTACATACATTTTTCTACAAAAATTATTCCAAACAATAGCGTTACTATCCTTTGCTAATTTGAGATAAAAATGTTATTTTAGCTAAATGTATAAACTCAAAAAAGTTACTTAATAGTTATGAAAGTGTTTTTATAGTCAAATCAAATTGTAAATTAATGAATGCAGATAAAGGACCTATTCCTTACTCACCATTATATACTTTACTTAAATAGCTTTCTTCAAATTACGATGTTTTAATCTAATTACTTTTAGTTTATTAATTGTTATTGCTGTAGTTTTTATTACATATGTATTATTATAATGTAATTTTTGACATAACCTATTTGGTTCCTGATGGCCGATCGTTATTTGTCGGTCGAGGGCGGAGAGGGGGCGGAGCTTACCTCTCGCCTATATATAGAGACCGCGGAGAACGATTGGTATCATTCTAGTTTGTAACTTCTTGTGTGCTAGATTGTGTTTTGTAACTAGACCCTCTGATGATGATGACATGGTCATCGAAATGTACATAAGGGTTTAATCTTAAGTAACTTGTCTTATTTGTTAATTCACGTACCAAGAGAGTTATCGAATTTGCGAAACTCAAATGGTTAAAATTAGAAATTAAATATCTTTATAGTAAATTAGCTAATTTAGAATTAAAAAAGTACAATTTACACCTCAAATTAGCAAAGGATAGTAACGCTATTGTTTGGAATAATTTTTGTAGAAAAATGTATGTAATAAATAAGCATAAAATTGATTGTAAGGTAAAAAATCTGGATAAGAAATTTGTAGCAATTAGTAAACATTTAAATTTGGATGAAATAGGTAATAATAATAAAAACCCTACCTGTCCGCTAGTTCGTAATGAATCTAGCCAAACTTTTAATAGAGAAGAAATTAATTTATTAAGTAAAGGGTTAAATTTTGCGCATTGTAATTACACTAACAAAACTGTAGTTGATATAGTAGCTAATATAGAAAGTAGTATTTCTAATTTAAAAGAGTCAGATAAAAATTACATAAGAAACGCCTGTAAAATTAAAATGGAAAATAATATTCATATGGCCAATAAACCGGCTAATGTTAAAAATAATTTTGAGTTAGTTAAAGGTCTTTGTAACAAAGATTGTTATTATTTAAAAGCGGATAAGGGTAATACAATTGTAGTTTTAGATAAGAACGATTATGTCAATAGAGTAACTAAAATGTTAGAAGAAGGCCCTTATCAGAAAATTGTTAAAAACCCACTAAATAAGTTTGTTCAAGTTACAAACGATACTATTAAGAATTGTAGTTCAGTCATTCCTAAGAAAGATATTTATAAATTTAAAATTTCTAATCCTGTTATACCTAGGTTATATTGCCTTCCAAAAATCCACAAGGAAGGGAAAGCAATGAGACCTATAGTTTCTGGGATTGATTCCCCAACCTACCTTTTATCAAAATGGTTAGCCTATAAATTTACTTCTTTAAAAGAAAAACGTGGTATGTTTCCTATTAAAAATAACATAGAATTTGTCAACAAGGTTAAGAATATAAAACTTAGTAGTACTGATATTATGGTATCTTTTGATGTAAGTTCGTTGTTTCCTAGCATTCCTGTTAAAGAAACTATATTGTTTGTTGAAGATTTTTTAAAAGAAAACAACATCGAACCTATTAAAATAAACGAATATGTCAAATTAACTGAAATATGTATGTACCAAAATTTCTTTAAATTTAATAATGAATTTTATAAACAATGTGATGGAACTGCTATGGGTAACAGTTTGTCTCCTTTCATTGCTGAGCTTTTTATGAGCAGATTTGAAGAAAACTTAAAGAATAGTATTACTTATTTTCCTAGGATTTGATTAAGATATGTTGACGATGTTTTTGCGATCTTTGATAGCAGTAAATGTAATGTTGATGTTTTTGTAAACCAACTTAATAGTATACATAGTTCCATTAAGTTTACTTATGAATTAGAAACTAATAATCGTTTACCATTTTTAGATATTCTGTGTATTAAAAATCATGAAAAAATTGAATTTGATATTTACAGGAAACCTACTAACAATAACAGATATATTTTAAATAGTTCCAACCATTGTTATACACATAAAATAGCAGCATTTAACAGTTTGGTTAACAGAGCTATCAATGTACCACTTAGTCCTAGACGTTTTTATAAGGAAATTAATTATATCAAAGGAGTGGCTAGATATAACGATTTTGATGCTAAAATTATAGATAATATTGTTAGAAAACAAAGATTAAAATATGTTTTGAACACAACTACCACTCTTCAAAAAGAAGTTAAAAAATGTACTTTTATTAGTTTACCTTTCGATAATATTTTAACAAAAGGGTTAGACTCTATTTTTAAAAAGGTAAATGTTAAGATAGCCTATAAAACTCAAAATAAACTCAAGCATTTATTGTGTAACCCGAAAGATAAAATTCCAATGTTGGAAAAATCAGGTATTTATAAGATAATTTGTAGTACTTGTAACGAGATGTATATAGGTCAAACTAAAAGAAAAATTGTAACCAGATTTAAAGAACATCTTGCCCATATTAAATATGAAAGACCTGAAAAATCAAGTGTAGCAGAACATGTCCTTAGTAATCAGCATGATTTAGATAAAAATGTTATTTTAGCTAAATGTATAAACTCAAAAAAGTTACTTAATAGTTATGAAAGTGTTTTTATAGTCAAATCAAATTGTAAATTAATGAATGCAGATAAAGGACCTATTCCTTACTCACCATTATATACTTTACTTAAATAGCTTTCTTCAAATTACGATGTTTTAATCTAATTACTTTTAGTTTATTAATTGTTATTGCTGTAGTTTTTATTACATATGTATTATTATAATGTAATTTTTGACATAACCTATTTGGTTCCTGATGGCCGATCGTTATTTGTCGGTCGAGGGCGGAGAGGGGGCGGAGCTTACCTCACGCCTATATATAGAGACCGCGGAGAACGATTGGTATCATTCTAGTTTGTAACTTCTTGTGTGCTAGATTGTGTTTTGTAACTAGACCCTCTGATGATGATGACATGGTCATCGAAATGTACATAAGGGTTTAATCTTAAGTAACTTGTCTTATTTGTTATTTTTGGTTATTTTTGTGGTATTGGGGTTCTTTTCAATATTTTTATTGTATTATATTTTGTAATATAGAAATAATTAAAATATTTATACTTTGTCACAGCAGGAATGTAATTTACAGTATTTGACAATTTATAATTTTCGAGACTCTATGATTACTATATTTTTTTGCTATTTATATTATCTGATACATTGTATGTATTCCAACTCTGTGACATTTGGGAGCTTTACTGTATATATCTGTTTTGGGCAAATTATCAATATCAATAATATGTTGTTTTTTTTTAATATAGGATGTAACCGATTAAACTTTGACTACAGTAGAAACGAATCACGCAAAGCCTGATGATCTGCAGTTGTACAAGTATATAAACAACATTTTAAAAAAATGTATAACCTAACTGATATCACACTGACGGCGGCAGAGATGAGTAACGCTAAACCTGGTGAGCTGCAGTTGTGCAACAAGAATATAAACATTTATTTAATGCAGGACCTAACTGATATTGGACATTGACGACGGCAGAGATGCCACGTTAAGATATTGATCTGCGGATGTACAACAGTTTTCTGCAAGTTGTTTTCGTCAATAAGCAACATGTTTTCAGTATTTCCTTAAATACCTTTACTGGTAAAGCTCATTCTAAATTTGGAATAATATTATCTCCACTTTAACACAGTGAAGTTCTCCATTTATATGAATGGCAAACCGTTATCGCTTCTTGTCGGTTATTTTAAATTACTTAAGAAGAATTGTTTCGTTTTACAATAGAAAATATTATCAATTTAGTTTGTACTAATCATTCGTAAAACATAATATTCACTAACTTCATGCATCACACGAACGTAAATATTGAGAAAATACACGTTATTGCAACGATAAAAATCTATGATAAAGGGTCATGAAAATGTTCTACCACTGACACAGTTAGCCAGTCATCAATGGAAGTACCTGAACTCACAGATGTAACAAAGAAGAAGCGTAATACTGTGAGAGTTGACGCTAGTCTATACGTAGCCTCTAATTACACTTTAACGTCCCGCTTTGAAGTTACCTATCAAATGTCACAGTACCTCTTGTGCAAGACCCTTTGAACACACACTTGACCTATCGTGATTTTGCCATCTTGACGCGAGGAAAATCCTAAGATGAAATATAAACAACATCTTGAAACAAGAAAGGAGGTTTGAAATGCTGTGTAAAACAGAATCATTAGAAAACAGGATGTTTTTATATATTAGAGTCATATTCTCCCTTAATTAATGTCATTTGCAAGACAAGTTATGTAAAATGTTAAGCAATTCAATTCATCATTTTCTTTTAAAAAGATAAAATAAGCTGAATTCGAAATAGGCTCGAATTTAACGGAAGGTCGAAATATCCGGACTCGGATTATCGAGACTCTACTGTATATATATATATATATATATATATATATATATATATATATATATATATATATATATATATATATATATATATATGTAAGAGAGAATGAGACATTAGCCACTTTAAGAATTCCAGATACAGTCAATACTGTTTATCATTTTAATTGGTCAAATTGTGATTCTACCAAGTAATATTTAAACACAGTTTAGGTTACAACGGATAACTAAATACATAATACATTCTTCATTATTCTATTGTTTTCCATGAAGTATTTGAATACTTTCATATTTTAAATTAGATTTAAGATACGTGTGGAAAAGCAAATAATAAAATGACACTGCAATAATATGTCTAAAATCAATGGCAGGGAGATATTTACAAGTTGAATTCGTCTTATAATAACATATGTTATAAGCGAAATAACGTATGAAGACTGTTGTAGGTACTGTGTAATAAAACTAGTAACATCAGCATGGAAAGTACTTTAACTAATTTTTAAACTTTGCTCAGTACATTATAGTTAGTGGGAAAAGGATAAATTATTCTCATCTTCTTTATGACCCACACCAGGAAGATTTACGTCCTTTCCTTTTTCATACCTACCATAATTACACTCCTGTCCTTCGTAGACAATCCTATTTTACTCGTGTAATAAGAAAAACCATTCAAAAAAACATCTAGAGCTTCTGTGCATAGATTTGTATTACAAAGACTAATTTTCTTTTTAAAAAAATATTGTTTTAAAAAATATTTTTATGTTAAATATTGTTACAAACAGATTAAACTTCAAAGAGAAGTTATTTCATAGAATTCTCCATATTATTTATGAGACAATTGATAGAAACAATTCTCCATTTAATAAAGCGTTCAGCTCTTAAGTAAGCATCCTTTTACTTTCCGTGGTAAATCAACAATACGTCCCCTAAACGTATTGCCCTAAGTATCCAACGCACTGAATTAGTTGGTTGAACCTATCTTTTAAACATTAATGCTTTGATGGCCAAGGATTTGCTAAGATACATGATTTTGTCTCTTGTTGACATGTAATTTATTTATAAAGTTATTAAATATGATATTCAGACACGATAAATATTAAATTCCGAAACATTTTTTTAAAAAACTATATCCTAAAGCTTTTAATAAACAATAATTATTCCCTCATTTTGTTTATAAGAAAATCTATAATGATTCAAATTAACTAAATCATATCAAATTTAACAATATCTTAAGAAAATCTATAATGATTGAAATTAACTAAATCATATCAAACATAACAATGTCTTAAGAAAATCTATAATGATTAAAAGTATCTAAATCGTATCAAATATTTCAATGTCTTAAGAATATCTATAATGATTCAATTAACTAAATCATATCAAACATAACAATGTCTTAAGAAAATCTATAAACTTTCAAATTAACTAAATCATATCAAACATAACAATGTTTTAAGAAAATCTATAATGATTCAAATTAACTAAATCATATCAAACATAACAATGTCTTAAGAAAATCTATAATGATTCAAATTAACTAAATCATATCAAACATAACAACGTCTTCAAAAATTAGTATGTTCAAGAATAAGTAGGTGTAAGTAAATCGTAGGGTATGACTTTACATGTGGTACAAAATTTCATTTAGCATTCCTTAACTCAATGTTTCTAATTATTTTAGCGAGAAACCTGTTGAATGTGTCCATTTAGAACTTGGTATCGATGCTACGAAACCTTTAACAAAGGAGATTAGCTGACTCAGTGGACCAAATAGCAAAGCTTTAAACGTAACATCTTTTCATTCCTCACGACGACTTAGAGCAGCGTAAAGCAATTTTAGGTGACCCATTTACTTCCTTCCTCTTTAAACGGAAACTATTGAAAAGCGATTTTCTCTCCACAGTGTGTCAATTGTAAGCTGTTAACTTGGACAGTGCGGGATAATTGCAAAATGAATATTGCCCTCGTCGCGCATATTGATTGAGTTTGACGTGATAAATTAATAATTAAAATCAATTTACGTAATATAATCCTTTGCATATAAGTATGTAAATAATTCGTGGAAAATTCATATTTAAATCCAAAATGCTCAGAGCAGTAGTCTATCATAAACAGTTTTGTTACTTTATATTTACAGTTCGAAAAACAGATATGGTTTGTTAAAACACATTACAGAATTGAACTGGGGATTTTTTCTTATCATCTAATTTAAAAACCAAGTATATAAATTTTTTACATATTTTGAGGCTAAAGATGAGGATTTTACGTAAAAACCAGGGGACTAAATTAGTAGGTGTAAATGTTGGACAAACAGTTTCGAGTACGCGAGAATTGTTCCAAACGTTCACATTCAACCGACAGTTCTTTTCTTGAGTAACGTTGAACGTTTCAGAAAACTGGGTTTTAATAAAGAATAAGAAACGAAGGATTAGTATTCTTGGAAAGGACAATTCTTTGCATACCTTTTTGTAACACTAAACGTGATTTTCAACGGAATATGTAGGTTATTCGACACGGTGATTGTAGTAGACTAAACGGAGAACTTACATTAGTCCGTAGCGGATAGAATGATGTAATGCACTAAAAACACCAAACGATCAAAGATATGAAAGTGATAAAAAAGGAATCAAATATTTGTTGTACTTGGAAAACGAATAAACCTAACCCAGAAACATATATAACTGGTCACCTCTGTATGCTGGGAGAATGCCTACTAACGAATGCAATGTAGGAATGAAAAAACAAGAAATACTTCCATTACTATCAAAAAAGTTCTAAGCACACAACATATAAGCAAAAGCAGATGCAGTGCGTCTCTAAAGTCTATATTGTGAAAGTACCATCACAATCAAACACATTCTGTTTGATTGTGATGAGTTGACCGATTCGTATTAACGTTACGATCTTAGAAGAAGTTTAAAGGTGGTTTTAAGGGATAACGTCACGGCTATAAACCGTGTCGTCGCTTTCTTACGCCACCTGAATATATATAACGATATTTAAAATCTGTATAATTTTAATTTTCTCTTGTTTATTTTGAGATAATTAAAACTAGTTTTAACAATTTATTTTATTTCGTTTGATTATATTTTTCGTCTTATTTTAAATTTCCTTTGAAATAACATTTTAGTTAAGCAGTGGTACCTATGATTGGGTTTTCGCCTGCATTTAAAAAAAAAACTACGATCTATGGCACTTATTACTTTTGGATTGATGATCGGCGTACATAGAGGAACAAAGAGGATGATATGATGAGGAAAGTAGCGAGCGAAGAAATCCTGTGAAAGATGAACAAATAACTGTGAAAGATGAAATAAAACGTAGGAAATACCAATTACTTAGCTCGGGTTTAAGTATACTGCGGAAGCTTGCAAAGAGAAAACAAAGTAGAGCGTAGAGTTTGGGGAAGAAGGTATCTTAATAATAAATACACAAAAACCTCTTAACCACAAACTTTCTTTAATTTACCCTAATGTACATTTCAGTTACAAAGTAACCATCCTCAGAGGGATAACATACAAAGACAGTCTTTGTATGTTATCCCTCTGAGGATGGTTACTTTGTAACTGAAATGTACATTAGGGTAAATTAATAAAAGTTTGTGGTTAAGAGGTTTTTGTGTATTTATTATTAAATTTAACCACAGTATATTCCTAATAAATAGTAAGAAGGTGTCTTACTTCCGTAATATCAGGAGTAGGTATAAATTCACATCTAATAAACGTTTCAAAGCAGATGCAAAGTAAAAATTATCATAATGTAAGTATAATCATAATGTTTGTTCCCTTTGACGCGTGAAAAGCAATTGAAAGTAAAAGCGGGAATAGCCAATAAAGACGTAAAAAACGAAAGTCTATTGGCAGCTTAAAGAATAAGCGATTCCTTAAAACTATATAGAAAGAGAGGGGCTGAAATATTTGTTTGATAAAACTAATGACCTTGAACTTGTTAACCTAATGAAAGTGAGACTTGATGTTAGAAGTAAACATTGAAAACCTAGACCCTTAATGGTGTAGTTTTGGCTTCTAGAAGTAACATAAATTGGGCAGAGATAGATATAAAACTGAATATACCAAGATAAACCCCGTATTTACCATAGAATGAGTAAAGGGACAAAATCTGGGAGACCATGTAGTGTAATGATAATACTGGATCGTAGATGCTACTAGTATCAATCTCCCTATGACTCTCACGCAGATAGTCGATGTTGCTCATAACTCTGATTTACCCCATTATAACACCATACAATAGGCATGTTAATTACATTAAATTTTGCCTTTTACAATATCTAGTAGGAACTCATAACGCTTAATATCTACCGTACGTCTTCCGCTTGCCACACCTCGCGAGTTGCCTTACTTTCTGGGGTTGATCCCGTTACATAGCGTCTTGCGTTTAATCATTGTTGATCCGCAACAAAAAACAGATCGGTTTCACAGATGGTTTGTAACGACATTAGTTGGACTCTACAAGTTGGTATATCTGAGCTACTTGTAACAGCTCTACAGGACTTACCGCTCTCTTATTAATCAGTCCTTGTGACATGAATACACCTTGTAAATTAACCTTTAGAGACGCAAATTTCGTTTTTAAATTGTTTTAATCATATCAGTCTAGCATAATATCTAATATAAACTATCTAATAGAAATTCTACGTAAAGAATATGGGTTGGAGATTTTTAACATATTAACATTGTAATTTCAATTTTTTCGCCATTATCTAAATAAACTTCATTTATAAATTAATTTACAACTCGACTAGGTTTATAATAACAATATATAAATTATATATTTTAGAGTCAAATATTATTTTGTGTAGTTATTTGCTTGTTTTGTTTTGTCATGAGTTGGTTAGTTTTATCTTTTATTTATGAACCATTGTATTTATATAAATTATTTTTTCCAGATTGCAGATTGAGGCTGTGGAACGAGAAAAGCAATTTTACCTGGCTGTCGTTGCCTCGCGATGGAAGAAAATCGATTCGCAACTGCGTTATCTCCTTCCCCCGTACAACAGGGTTTCCTATATACGACCAAGGACCCGGTTTAGTCATAACAATTACAAGACTCAACGTCCCCTGTAGCTTGGGGCGGCTCGTCTTCAACTCTACATCATCCCCTGGCCAGCAACTTTGCGGGAAATTAGAGGAGATTCCTGCACCAGGAAGGGAAATATATTTTCCGTACAATTCAGTGCCTCCAAAATTACTAACAACAGGAAATGCTGTTTTCGAATTATCTTATCGTTTTGTAGATTATTGTTTCAATATTACTTACACGTCCAAAAACGGTTCATTCGAAGTTAGGTCTTCTTCGACGTTACACTGTAACTACCGCATTTTGTTACCGTTCGGTTACCGCGTTTCGTTGACGCTAAAGATCGGCCGGGTTGCTCTCGAAAACAGTAATTCGTTGCCTTCCGTTCATGTCCCGGAGCGGTTGCGTGTCTCTACGCTTAATCCGGATGATCCGGATCCAACTTGTTCCGGTTTTTTAGTCCGTCTTTGGGATGGACCAACTTCGTGGACACACTGCGCACTTACGGGCGATCCTGTGCGAGAGCTACACGTAATATCGCGCGAGAACAGGATCGCTTTGAGAGTAACATCAAAGCCTTTGGAAAACCAACCTTCGCTGTGGCTGAAGTACGAGAGTGTTGCGATCCCGGAACTAGTGCAACAGTGCGAGTTTGGTTGGATCGGAATAAAACAGTTCTGCGTGACGTCAGTGGAAGACCGGAAACTGTCTTGGGAAGATGCGGAGAAGGAGTGCGCCAGAAAAGGTGGACATTTGTTGAGCATCCGGAGTGAACAGATGCAGGGTGTTGTGGACAACTTGCTCAAATACAGGTTCGTGTTCTTGAATAAAATATATATATTTATAAAAATAAATATTTAATTAAAAATCTTACAATGTTAACTCTTCAAAGACTGTCGCTCCTCTTGAACAGACTGAATGAAAATAATATCGTTTAGGAATGAATAACATTGATTTGCGATTTAATTACAA
This sequence comes from Prosapia bicincta, assembly GCA_036971475.1. Lineage (NCBI taxonomy): Eukaryota > Metazoa > Arthropoda > Insecta > Hemiptera > Cercopidae > Prosapia > Prosapia bicincta. The sequence goes on along the minus strand of JBAIZL010000004.1, from coordinate 189,045,577 downwards.
TTATTAAGTATCTTTTGTTTTTGAAACATTTTCCATCCCTTAATATTTAACATATTTTGCTCTTCTAGGTGAAAATACATTACGATAGATGTGTTATTTAGAAATACATTATATTAATAGAAATGCCTTATATGCATTACATATATAACGTATTTATAGAGTATGTTATGTATGCATTGCATTACATAGCTCATTACCATATATATTTGTTTTTGGCTATTGTTATAAAAATATACACATTTAAAAAAAAAAAAAAAACGCCGTAGAAATGCACAAAAAATACGATTAATCCAATGTTAACATTACGAATATCGATGTTAACTTATAAAAATATTAAGATGATTTTTTAAACGACTAATTTTTATTTAAAATTAAAAAATATTTATCAAGTAAGATTAGGTGACATTGTTAAGTTACATTTAAATGTTTGAACATTTATGTCAGTTCATAATATATTAATCTAAGAACATTACCTCTAAAAATAAGCAAATATGTTTTGATTTCAAAGTAACATTGCAGTTAGGAAGAGCATAAGAGAAATATGTCATAAATTTTGTTTATTATTGCACTAATGTCATCTAATTGTTCGATCCTCAATCCAAATATTATTGCACACATTCGAGCCAAATTGCAGTATCTCTTTATTCTTGACATTCGTTGGTAATTTTATTGTGTGTTGTTTTATGAAAACAATAACGGGTACACCACAGTGCTGTGTTCGTTCCGACTTAATATGTGAAAATTGAAAACAGCTGTGTTGTGTTTTTAATTAAGTTTATTACATTGGGTTTTAAAATAGTTATCGGGTTACTAGTAGTAACGAATTTATCGGTTTCATAATTCTGGCAATGTAAAACATCCTTAGGGACTTAATTATAAGCTTGGAACTGGTACCAAAAAAGATTAAACATTAGTACAAATACATTTACCTTCACTTTAAATAGCATAGAATTCTCTATAAAATCACGTTTCCCTTATGTAAAAGTGCACTGTTATACTGCATTACAAATTAGCTGCAAGGTATCTTGGTATAGGTTTGGTTCTAAGAAATTAAATAGGTTTCTACTATTGTGTGGCATTATAAACCTATAGTCTACCATTTCCATTTGCCTACCATCCGTGGCCTACCAATAAGATTGGCCATTTTAAGTGACAACTGTTGAATTTACGTTTATGTGTAACCAAATCTATCATAAGCTAGAGTTTGTAGATGTTTTGCAATATAGTATATAATAATACCCTTTTATTTTATGAAAAAAAAATCGGGAGTTTATATAAAGTTGTCTGTATGATATAAGTCTAGTTATTTTGTCAGATTTTTGTCTATAATTTTGTGATTTCAATTTAAGGTTTTGTTATTTTTTTTGAAGAACTATGTCACTGGGTGTTGGTTTCTTCCAACAAGGGTAACGTCCAGATAATCGATAATTACTGATTTCACACGTTATTCTATTTGTCATTGAAATAGTTTATATGTTGCCGGTCCTTTAGAATCTAAACATATCCAATTTATTCTTCTTGAACACTTTTAACGAAATTATTTCCGAAAGCTACGGATGAATCAATACAAAATTATTCATAGCTGTGCCATATTTATATACTAATATTGGGACAACAAATAAAGTTATACGCTTTCAGAGTATCTAAGGTAACAGTTTTGTGCAATTGAGGTGTAAAATAAGCTCTTGATAAATTAAATATATTATTATCCTAACCTAACTTTCCTCATTATTTAAACTTACATTTACCTGGCATAAATTTGTTTACTTTAGTCCTATACCTGAAGGAATAAATAATACAGTATTCCAACACATTTCCACCGGAACGTGTCATCCAACAATTTGTTGAACATGCAAAAACATTTAACTTAATATGTAATTGTCTGAAGTAGAAATATCATTTTGATTACAAGCCTTTGTTAGTATTTTTGTCAGAAATAAAGCAGGTGTTACGGTAAAGTGCTGTGAAGCGGTCCGTAGTGTAGTTAGCAGAATACTTGTGGTGATGTGCTAGTATAAAACACATTTTAAAATTATTTACAGTAAATATATTAGAGGGAATAAATACTGTTTTTAATCAATATATTTCTTATAATATTAACGTTCTATTATAATATTCTAAACGTTAAAATAAAAAATTATTTTCAGAAAAATGACTATTTCATTGTTTAAAAATAACAAAAATTTCCGGAGATTATTTTTTAAAACGTTTCGTGTCATTATATATATATATATATATATATATATATATATATATATATATATATATATATATATGTGTGTGTGTGTGTGTGTGTGTGTGTGTGTGTGTGTGTGTGTGTGTGTGCGTGCGTGTGTGTGTGTTCGTGTGAGGTTTGTAAATATGGCGTTTTTCTTCTTAAATATTTATTTATTCAAGCACAAATATTTCAACAAGAAGAATACTTACAGAACATCAAGTGCCTTACCTGAAATCACCAATAACAGTAAGAAACATTGCTTCTCTTTCAAATAAACTCTACTTTTTAACCCAAGAAAACGCAACAAAAAATACAACCTGGCGGCTAAGTAGTCTAGTAAGTGGAGCATTTAATTGCTAACCAACAGTTCAGGTTTGATTCCCGTTAAAGGCAGATAGTTTTGCTATGTACGTTTTCAACCTATAAGTCGACTCACCTGTAATAATAAATAACGTTTCTTAAAGGTAATTATTGGCACTTATACCATAGATTTAACCACCTTTTCTCTAAATCAAGGCACCTAATTATATGTCAGGGAGTTATAATTATTATTATAGCTATAATTATTATTATAGCTATTATTATTATTAATAATGATTTTATTACTAATCTCTTGGAAAATATATAAATAAACCCATCTCATAACCTCAACCTATTGACCGCTTATTTTTGTTGAGTTATAAAACCCATTTTTAAATGGATAATTTTTCCTACAATGTTTTATTGTAAATTCTGATTAATCTTAATTTGTTTTTCTTCCAAACATATTTTTTAAAAATATCTATAATATTTAGTTTTGTAATTGTTTATAGTTATGAAAGAAAAAAACATTTGGAAAGAATTAAAAAAATATTGAACAATTTTGTTGTTTTTATTTTATAGTTATTAATTAAAAGATCCTAGTGTAGATAAATTGTATTCAACTATAATGTAATTTCTTTTGACTAATTATACCGTTTTACCATAACGTGGGTTAGCTACAAGTCCTTTAAAACGTACTTATATAAATTAATAACATTATGTTTATTATAACTCAAGCAGTTTAATAAATCTAATTGGTTTATTTTATCTGCTAATGTCATAAAGAGTAAAAACAAACGCATAAACATACATACACGAGTCCATTCCTGTAAGTCTGGATACAAAATCAATATTTAACCATTAATTATAATTTATTGCCATTCACATTCCATTTGCCGTTTCCTACGTGACATTATTCATTATGTCGACTCTACACGAAAGAATATCATGTCAGCCTCGCATTCTATGTATTGCAATGTGACCCGAGCATGACCTTTTGACCTTCAGGTTGTTTGCCAATATTACACTATGCAATTTTGTATAGTTTGGTTAATGTTCACTCAAATATATATTTCTAAATTTATATACTGAATTTGTTATATTTTTTCTGAGAAATTACACTTCTTTACTGCTTGGTTGTATAGTAAAAATAATACTATTTTTATTTAACTAATTAACAACGTGCCAAACTTGAAATTCAAAGTAAATTCATAAAATGCGTACTTAGACTAACCGTTTTGATAATGCTAGCCATTGTCTGCCATTTTCTGAATAAATAAGTAAAAACAATAAATTAATTTGGTGCACGACCAATTACAAATGAAGACGCCTATGATTAGTTTGAAACTTTGCTCAGTGCGTCCAATATTAAAATATAACTATATAACTATTATTGGTAATATTTTTAGTATAATTTCTGTTTTGTATTGTTACTGATTATTTTATTTGATTTATTGTTGAATGTTGAAAAGTAGAAAATTATAAATTAGACTAAATATTTGTAAAAAAAAAGTTATTTTCAGCCCATTGTCTGGGAAAATAAAATCTCAGCGTAAAATATATATCTGGTTTCGGGAAATTAAAAATTAAATTTCCTTAAATAGTTGTTAATAATTCTAATAAATAATCAAGCATCAATCATTATTATCTAAAAAATAATTTAATTAAGATTAATAACAGTATGAATTGATGATACAGCAAAAGTATTAAGTTCTGTCCTTATTGAGTTTTATATTGTATAATTTGTATCTCAGTATTGTAAAATCCAGAGAAAGTTTGAGCCTATCTTGAAATCTAACCATTTTTATTACTCCGTGAAAAGAATATTACAGTTTTTTCTGCTACTACGATAGACCTATTATGTTTGGAAAAAACATTTAAAATATGTTTCACTACAGTTATTTCATACCCTTTTATTAATTGTAAATATATTTTTAATTCCAAAATATAAGCTCGGTTATTTTAATATTGTTTTTTAACCAGCTATAAATAAAATTCCAATATTACAACGATATTCAAGAAAATATTAAAAACTGTATAAAATATACAGAGTAGAAAATATGAGTATAGTGTTTTTCCTTCTCTTTGTCATGATGAAATTCTAAACATTGCCAAAATTAGAACTCTGTATAAGAATTCAGCACTCGTCAGTTTTAAAACACTTCTTCAATAACCCTCCAAACGTTTTTTCTGTATATATTATAATACGGAATAAATAAATCTAATAATCAGATGTATTTATCCAACAAAGTTTAAAATTCATGAATTTCCCATCGAGGGAGGCTTGCAAGTGGTTCTTAAATCTTGAAGATATTTTTGGTGCACAAAATAAAAATAAAATGTATGTATTGCCTAATTTAACTTTATGCTTTGTAGGAAAACAACAGAAATTCTGATTCAAAAATAATAGTTTAATTTAGACATGTGTAATTTATAAAAAGATACCATTTTATTCATAGAATTATGTAATTAAAATGCATTACATACTAACAAGTAAAATGTCTTCTGAGTAAGTCTATGAAAAATAGTTGCATTTAAAAAACAGCTGTTAATTTAAATTAAGTTTATTTTTCTTAAACCTTTTAGTAAAGTAATATATTTGGTAAAGCGCCTGAAATTAATTAGAAGAGACATTATTACAACGTCTAGTGACTAAGGGGATCATATATTTCAAGAAAAGAAAGCACTACCCCTCCCCCACAGAGGGTGGAATGACTCTCCAGGCTTATTGACTTACCCTATCCACCCTCTATGTCAGCTTGTTGTATCACCTTATTACAGGCCTTTTTTAGTTCACCGTTACAGGAACTTCGAACTTTGACTATTGATTTTTTACTATCTATATGTATACAGGAAGTTCATTTTCTTTATACTAGCATAGACTGTATTAATATTAAGGGGTGAAAGTCCTATGATTAATATAGTCTACTAAACGATAATATATACGGTTATAAATGGAGACCAAAAGGGCTTGCCCAAATCTATACCCCTTTACCTAATTTATTTTAAATTATAAACTATATATATGTAGTTGCACAAAATGTATATATTCTTAAGTTTTTAATAAATAATAAATATAAAACAAAAAACGATCTTTATGCTTAGCATTCATATAAGAGTTAAATATTTTGTTTCTGTTTTATTAAATACAAGCGTGAATTTGCCTTTCAAAACTATATCACAAACATAATAATGTATTAGAAAACAATAACACAAACAAGTTGTGTTAATGTGAATAAACATGGTTATGTAAGTTCTAATAGATAGATTATGTCTCTATTATTTTTAATCCCCTACAGGGTTATTATGAAAGTAACTATAATAATAACTATAACGTTACAAAATTTGTAGTCATAGTTAAATTTGTAAATATTGTCAAGTGCAACTATTGTAATGTGTAATTACAGTTAAATTGTCACATCCTTGTAAACAATATTGCTATTCATAACGGTAAAATTTAAAACAGTTAACTCTAAATCTTAATACACGTTAGTTTATTAAAACAAACACACTAGTTTATTAAAACAACCCGACTAGTTTCGACGACTATGTCCCCCTTCATCAGTGCTTGACTACTTATACTACCAAACTTCATTAGCTTCAAAGCTCGGCTTCATTAGCCTGGCTCTGATCAAGGCAAAATGGTCGACGAAACTAGTCTGGTTGTTTCAATAAACTAATGTGTTTGTCTTAATAAACTACCGTGTAGTGAGATTTAGTGTTAGCTGTTTGTATTGTTGTCAATTGTCCTCACTAGCTAAGCTCTAATTAACTTGAATATAGCTATTGCAAAGTTTGAGACTATTACAAAGTGTACAGCTATTGTAATGTGAGTAGCTATTGTAAAAATTATTTTACTCTAAGGTTTGTAACTATTCTGTTGTAAAATGTACAACTATTATAAAGTATGAAACTACAGTAAAATATGTTACTATTGGAAGGTTTTTCTGTATGTAAAGTGTAATTATAGTAAAGTGTAATTATAGTAATGTGTAATTATAGTAAAGTGTAATTATAGTAATGTGTAATTATAGTAATGTGTAATTATAGTATTGTGTAGTTATAGTAATGTGTAATTATAGTAATGTGTAATTATAGTAATGTGTAATTATAGTAATGTGTAATTAGTGTTAAGTATGGCTCTATTGTGAATAATTGAGTTTGTGATCATTAAAAAGTGTGTTGCTATTGCAAAGTTTGTAAGTTGAGCAACTATTACAAAGTGTTTAACTAATCTAAATTTTAAGTATTGTAAAGCGTTTAGCATTATAAAAGTTTTTTCTATTGAAAAGTTTATAAATATTGCGATAAAACATTATATATGTAAAGTGTAATTACTGTTAAGTAATTCCACTTCTATGAAGAATTGAGCTATTGTAAAGTTTGTGAGCATTAAAAAGTTTGTATTGATTCTAAAGTTTGTAAATATTGTAAAGAGTATAATTATTGTAACTATTACTAAGTGAAAGTGTTGTGAAGTGTGTAGCTCTTACAAAATATGAATTATCGAAAAGATTGTAAAGAGTAGTTAATGTTAAGTATGGGACTTTTTTGAAGAATTAAGCGACTGCAGAGCTTGAGACCATTTAAAAATGTGTACCTATTGTAAAGTTTGTAAATATTGTAAACAGTATAATGATTGTAAGGTTTGTAATTATTACTAAGTGAAAGTGTTGTAAAGTGCGTAGCTCTTACAAAATATGAACTATCGAAAAGATTGTAAAGAGTAGTTAATGTTAAGTATGGGACTTTTTTGAAGAATTAAGCGACTGCAGAGCTTGAGACCATTTAAAAATGTGTACCTATTGTAAAGTTTGTAAATATTGTAAACAGTATAATGATTGTAAGGTTTGTAATTATTACTAAGTGAAAGTGTTGTGAAGTGTGTAGCTCTTACAAAATATGAACTATCGAAAAGATTGTAAAGAGTAGTTAATGTTAAGTATGGGACTTTTTTGAAGAATTAAGCGACTGCAGAGCTTAAGACCATTTAAAAATGTGTACCTATTGTAAAGTTTGTAAATATTGTAAACAGTATAATGATTGTAAGGTTTGTAATTATTACTAAGTGAAAGTGTTGTAAAGTGCGTAGCTCTTACAAAATATGAACTATCGAAAAGATTGTAAAGAGTAGTTAATGTTAAGTATGAGACTTTTTTGAAGAATTAAGCGACTGCAGAGCTTGAGACCATTTAAAAATGTGTACCTATTGTAAAGTTTGTAAATATTGTAAACAGTATAATGATTGTAAGGTTTGTAATTATTACTAAGTGAAAGTGTTGTGAAGTGTGTAGCTCTTACAAAATATGAACTATCGAAAAGATTGTAAAGAGTAGTTAATGTTAAGTATAGGACGTTTTTGAAGAATTGAGCGACTACAAAGTGTGTACCTTTGCAAAGTTTGTAAATATTGTAAATTGTGCAATTACTTCAAAGTGAATAACTAATACAAAGTAAAGCTAATGACAAGTATGTAGGCTATAATAAAGTCTGTAACTATTGTAAGGTGTGTAACTAATGGAAAATATGTTTATAGTTATATATATTGTAAAGTGTAACTGCAGTAACGTGTAATTACTGTTAGGTGAGTAGCTATAGTGAAGTATGTATCTGTTGATACCTTTAGTTATGGTGACTTTTGTTCAGTGAGTAACTAGTGCAACCAATTTAACAATTGTAAGGTTTGCTGTAAAGCATCTAAGGATTGTCTAGTGCTATTGTTCTAAAATATGTGTCTATTGTAATTTCTGCCTCGGTTAAAATAGGATGACTAAATAATTACTTTTAATAACTCAAAAATGAAACACAAATGGCAGTGACTATAACGACAAACTAAAGCAATGATTGTTGAAGCATATTAGAGACGCTAATCCAAAAACCGAAGAAACGCTATTGTCTCGGACTCGATACTTCTTAGTAGTCATGTTTTTTTCAATCACTAAAAGAATCGGAATTCCTTAAGTTCAACGGGCATTCATGTAGGCTTTCCTTGTTTACCTGCACGCTGAAAAAAATAATCAACTTTTGACCTCTTAGTTAAAAGAAGAACCCTTTATTCATCAGTTCATAAACGTGTAAATTCATTATACCTCTAATGCTGCAGAAAAGAGAAATTTTTAGTAGAGTAATTGACGCTTTTACGGCCGTCTCAAACAGAATTCAATAACAAATCCCTGACAATATAATTTCCGTGGCTCCCGCTAGTATATAAACTATTTACATTATATAAACATTGTGTTTGACTTTTGGTAACACTGCTAGTTACATTTCATTAAAAATTCAAAACAAATATAACTATTGTAAAAGAAGAAATGATAGTGTAATTAATAATTATTAAGTAACAAAAGGACTCGTGAGGGTAAAAGTTGCAACTAGTGGGATGTATGTAACTGGGTTGGTGAATGGGCGTGATTAAGACGGGAAACTATTATGCCGTTACAAATGACGATGCAGAGGTTAGGTGCTTACCAGGCATCTCCTACGTCATTTATTCAGAACGTATATACGTCATTAACTTGTGCTACGCCATTTACGTATTCACAGAAGAACCCGCTGAGGACGAGTTATTTTAACTTCAGTTAGAAGATCTTATTTAATATATATTCCATCTAGTAGGTAGGTTAGAGTAATTCATATGAAAATTTATATTAGATGAAAAATGGCAAAATAATTGGATTATTTTAAATATTTATTTGGATATTTTAAGTAAATTAAAATTATTACCGAAATTGGATACAAAAAATGCTCATTCAGATTAGGCAAAACTTAATATATTGTATAAAATGTTTTTACTTTAAAAAAAAAAATTAGTTATATAAAGTAGAAACACAAATGGACCTCTTATTATAATTATAAAACTTCTACGCGTTTATAAACTAGTTGACAAGGCTTTAAGCTTAGACCTTCGATCGAACACAGTACCGATGACATAGAAAAAGTTTCTAAGTTAATTTTCGTGACGTTGTGAGTTTCAGTATAAGCTCTCCGTAGGAAACAAATTTACGAGGAAACTTTAGGTTTAATTTTTTTATACGAAACTGTAATTCCATCATCAAAGAAACGTTTTAAAGTTTCCTTTTGAATGTAAACTAACTTCAATAAATTAATCTGCTTTGTATTTCATCAATGTAACTCTTCACGTTTTTTAATTTACAAGAATATAAAATAATTTTTATCTATTATATTCAACTCAAAAACAACCTGTTTATGTAGATAACCTAAGAAGCATTTTAAGAAGTTTATTGTTTTCCGTTAAATTCAAATTTTCCAAAAATATAACCTAGCACTTGAATAAATGGAAAATTTATAAGATATTGTCATACAATTTCTTTAAAGAGTCATTACAATCTGTATTACATGTTTCAACGCACAAAAAGTGTAATTTCCTAACCTAATCTAGCCACGTCTAATCAACACTAACCTTAGCTGCCGTAAATACTAAAAGTTTTGTCTTTGTTTTAATGTCTATTTTAAGGCTTTCTGCAAAATCATATCGGTAAATTTACGATTTACATACTTTAAGACTTTCGGCATAATCATATCGGTAAATTTACTTTTTACATAAGCCCTAGTGTTAGCTTATGTTTTAGAAGGAATATAAAATATTTAAAAATCAGGGCCAAAAAATTTTTTACAGTGTTCCTTACGACTGTGTATATACCCATGTTATTTGCAATATAGTTGAGTTTTGAGTTCAATATAATCATCAGTTGTTATTCTGTGTCGAAACAATTTCATTTTATAAAATTTGGTTTTTAATTTTGAAAACGATTAGATAGTATAGCCTAAGCTTCATACCGAAGCTTCGCCAATATCCGGATAATCAAGAGTCTTTTACTTTCGCACTATATTCTGATGCTTGTATTTTCGATGATATAAAATTGTTCATCAAACCAAGTGAGCCACAACCACTATTTTGGAAAGCACAAGTCAAGTTCAGGATTATTCGTAATAGTCTATTATATTTATTTTACAGTTTGACTTTAAAACATATTAGATCTATAAAATTAAATATGTTTCTGTTACTACTATCAATAAAATTGTGTGAACAAAGTCAGAGAAAAATGTGTTTTTTTAATAATATTGTACGTTTAACTCGCCATCAGTCGCGTTATAAGAATCACGCAATCGGTCCCGTGTTAGTTTCAACCTAACGTATGTCATTTTCTCTTTATTCAGTTTTATACGATAAGTTTTAGTAGTTCCAATCCCCGAAGATAGCTTAAGATGTTTTAAACATTGTAATAAAAACTACTAATTGGAAATATGATGTTATAATTAATGGTTTTGCTAATTTAAATCACTTTAGCAAAAATAGTAATACATATATAGGCCCTATTTGATAATATATTTTTAAACATAGTCTTGAATATTTTTCCGATATATGCTATCAGTGTTACAAATAATAACAGCTTTATAGTAAATTTACTCATCTGTTCCCATTCGTAAAGTTTGTTATTCACTACAAACCACTGTGACTGGACCACTGTGCTCCTTGCATACTGCGTTGCCGCATTTGTTGCAACGGATCTGGATAATTTAGTTTTTTCTTACATCACAGTATTTACAGTGTACCTTCTCATCGGCAAGTCTCACTGGACGAGTAGTTGATTCAATTTCAGAACTTTTATCTTCTATTTCTAGGGCATTGGTAGACTGTTGATTGGTTCTCGTCTCAATAGATGAGCAGTTATTGTTTCACTAGTTGAGTAGGTAAAGATTCGTCTGATCATCATGTTATCAGTGTTTGAGCGGAAGAATTTTCTATTTATACCTATCCACAAAACGCAGTTTAAGGTCAACAGTTAAATATATAAACAAGGAATGGATGCAGTATTTACTCTGTTTCTACACATATTTTTAAAATCAGATTTGTTGTCACTAAAATGATCACTGGAAGCATAAGATTGTTCTGATCTGACGTCTTGTATATCACTGAAATATTCTTCATTACTTTCAGCAAACTACGGCAAAATGTTTAAATAATTTTCCATAACGTTGTAAATAAATAACAATTAATAATATTACAATGAAAATATTACTGTTATATTATTACAATAAAACATAACACAAAATCCGAATAATACAACCTTACAAATACTATAAACCAACCAAAAACCCTTATTTACTAGAAAAGGTCAAAACAATTTCTGAAAAAAAGACACACGAGATCCTTCCCAGGGCTAGAATGAATCTAACGTTAGCAGTAACGCGATCGGTTCCGCAGCTAGATTGGACCTAACCTCCTCTTCCCCGTGAACTGTAGGAAATCCAACTTTTACCTAAGTATTTCTGTCCACTCTGATCATCGTCCTAGGAGAATAGTTAGATTTACAAAACTCTAACCTCAAGCCTAACGTTTTTTTTTTAAATACTAAAATTGTTAGATTCAACCTAACAGCAGTTAAGAAGTGTGTGTGTGTGTGTGTGTATGTGTGTGTGTGAAATTAGAATCAATAATCACTATTGCCTTTGATAGGTAGGTCATCCCCTTTGCAAGTGACGCGCCTCAAAAGTCCCCCATCTATCATAACTGTGTAATTAGCTATCTAACAGATGGACCAAGAACACTTATGTAGATTACTTCAGTACAAGTGGCAACTTGAGTTGATATATTGAGTTACAACTAATGAGTTCTACCAAGACAAACACACCTACATTAATACTTACATCCTTAGCCTATTCAATGGAGTAAATAAATTCCAAACAATATTTTCCTTTATATTTCCAGGTATTACATTTAATCTTATGTATAAATGTTTATAAAGTTATTCTATATAAAATATAACAAAGTTTTATTCTGTGTGAAAAGTGAAAAGTAAGAAAGTGATCTGAAATGAGCTGCAGAAAATAAAACAATCTGTAAACTTCGAAGAACTTGGAAAGAATTTAGAAACAATTCTCTCAATGGCGAGCGAGACATTCTATTTGAAATGTGGAATAACATCTTGATCCTTGTCTCATTCAGAAAACAACCCAATAGGTTACTTTATCCACCAGTGTTTGTCTTTAACATTTATTGTTGTTGTCATATGATATTGGATATAGAAGACTAAACAGAAAATAACTTGGTGATTAATATTCTGTATTAAGTAATTAAATTTAAAATTATATAGATTACTAAAATATTTCTATTTATTTGTTCTGCTCAGATATTTATATTACTAAATAAATATGTATTTAATCTTTAATTCTTAAAAAAAACTTAGTACCAATATTATCTTTACGTGTTTATTTCATTCTCTAGTAGGAGTTATAAAAATCTGTTTGATGAAGATTGTATTTTCGCGTCATAAGATTACTATTAAGCTTTCTACAAAGAAAGCAAGCTTTATTTTAGCAAGTTCGTTCGGCAGTTCGTTAAGAGAAAAAAGTGTAAGAAAAAAGAAAGATAGTGAACAAGAAGAAAGATGTCAAGGGGTACCCGTTCGTCTTTACATCCTTAACAAGGAACACAAAGATAGATACATAAGTATGTAGGCCATCTTCCATATAGCATGTGCAACTGTTACCTCAACTAATCTAGCCTCAAACTCTTGTCTTCCGCTCTGGTGACTAGCGTCAAGCTCGAGACTGGGAGTTTAGTGCTACAACACAGTATACAAAAGTCTTGTGGGCTTGCTGTAATGCCTGGACTAGTGACCGCCCTGCCCCTGACGAACTCCAAACAGACAATGCGTTTCGATCGCTTTTCATGAACAGTCCAGTTTAGGACAAGTAGAGACCTCCAAACCACATGTTTCCGTACCTCAATACACAGTCTGATTAGTACAATCCCAGTAGTGCAATCGGACCTTTATTCACTCTCGGCTAGCCTGGCCTAAGGGCCGCACCCTTAGACTCGGGAGTTGGTCCTAGGCGGGTTACACCATGAATCTCGTGATACCTTAAAGCTTTACCTTAGCACAGTCGGAATCTCAATGAAGGTCATTTTCACGGAAAATCCCGCCTGTATTGTTCTTACATTGGTTCTCATACGGATACGCTAACATAGACGTAAATGTGAAGAGTTGACAGTAACAAAGAAAAACGGATATTATAACCTTCATCTAAGGCTTTTAAAAATGGAAACTTCCAAAATTAGTCATCAAATAATATGAAACATAATTGCCATAATATTGGTTTATATATATATATATATATATATATATATATATATATATATATATATATATATATATATATATATATATCTTTAAATCTATGGGAAATAAATTTATAAAAAACTGTTTATGAATATAGATAAACGAATTGATGATACCTTTTTTTACTGAGCTTCTCGTAATGTACGACTTGAACAATGTAGGCAAGGAAGACAGTTGACCCTCGGTACACTGTTTGCATAATGATTTTTGTAAGCCATATGAAAGCTCTAATTTTGTTGTTGGATTTTTTTGAAAATTTGAAAACCACATTACTTGTAACCTACGAAATATTTATTGCAAGTCTATCATATAAATATACGCGTTAACAAAATATTAATTTCGAAACTTATTTTTTGCTTCATGGTACAACATTCCATTATATCTTCCATCATATCCTTTATAATACATTTTAACCATAGAAAGAAAAACTGAATGAGAAAGAAAATCAGAAAAATGGAATTTTAATTTTGATGGACATTATAATCAGAGAAAGAAAAATTTAATAATAAAGAGAAAATAAGGAAGGGAATATTTAATTTTATTAAACATTATATTTATGTAAAGGAAAATTAAACTTCTTTGATTCTTCCAGTCCCAGAACTTGACGTTGTTGGCATCAGAGCAACAACATCAGCGATGACAATAGCCGCCATGACAGGCTCTGAAGGGAATCGAAACTTGTCATCCTCACAACGTCTTAGGTAGCTGACGTCAAACTCTCACAATTTAAGCAACTCACATAATAGTCTATAGATTTCCTGCCAGCTGATTAGATAAGAATATAATCGTCAATTTTCATATCTTCGGCATAGGAAGGCCCCAGCCATCCGCTCCCTATCACTACTATCCGTGTCGTCATCAATACCAGCAATTATTATATCCTTAAGTGCTTTCCCTCTAGATCTCTTTCATCTTTGCACAAAGACTTATCCGCATCTCTCAGTGCTGTTAAAATTCAATACCTTCGCAACTTTCTATTTTTTAAAGGCAAACTTTAACTGATATTTTTTTGGTATTCTTATTCTTGCCTTCGTTATTCTATCTGAGTTCTTCTTTTCACATAGTGTCAGTGAAGATTCTTCTTGTTCCAATCCTTTTTTAATTTATTTCTTGTGGATGAGTGTAACCCACACAATATGCAACAATATATATTCAAGAATCTACCAGGATTGTCCAAATGCCATTCTCTGAGTCTGAATCTGTTCCTAGGTACAAGACTCCTTTTGTTTCAAGGCACATTATGCAGAAACGTTTTGAAAACACTTCTCGTTGGTGCTATATGAGAGCAATGTGTGCTGAATACAATGCTCAGTAAGCTTTGGATGATTGGATAAAAACAAAGGCAACTTCCCTTTAAAATCTGAGATGCCAGGTAAAAACAAAAACAATACGGAAAAAATTACTTTTTTCGTCTGATTTTTAAATCACTGAGAACTGAGCTCACTAGGTGGTTTAAACTATAATGACTCACCACCACACTGTTTGTGAACTTGTGACTGCGAAAGCATTCGAAAAAAACAGAATATATTGAGTTATTATCAATGTTTCAAGGTTCACTATGCTCAAGGTACAACAGTTTCTCATAAATTCATAAGTACGACTTTAGGTAAATTTTATATGTAAAAATCGATACATTAACGAGGATAAAAAACGTTATCTGAGTACAAGTGTCAAACATTTACTTGAATTAGGCTATAACTTCGGCAATTTGTTAAACAGTATAATTAAAAAAGGTTAGGTTAGTGTTTCGCCTCTATGGTCAACAAAGTTCAAGAGATTAGTCAATCCCAATCTATCTTCTTAATTTGGGAGTGAAACGTTATTCTAAAAAAACACTTGTGTTCTACCTACTTTCAGCATGATTAAAACCTTGAGGATGTGTTGATCTTATTCAGTCTTCCAACGAGGTATATTCCCACTCTATGTTCAAACAATCACTTCAATTTTTCAATGGAGGTCTGTCGTACCTTTCTTCGTTACTGGCAACTTGTCAAGAAGCTGTATTAACACCCTGTCTTTAATACGTTCTACCCTACACATCAGTCGTATATTCTTTTCTTTCATTCACTATAAAGTAACTTCAAATATTTCAGTATATTTTTTTCTGGTGTTTATTTTTAGTTCTTTTTGTTAACACCCTTTATTAAGATTTTTCTACTAAATTTTTCATTTCTAGATAAGTTTAATCAATCAATTATTTGTCTAATATACTAGCAATCACTCTAAGTACAGACTCTTAATCTTCTAACTATTAAATATTCCAGAAATATCACTTTTTTATTTAATAACAATTTATGGAAAAATCAGCTTACAAGTATATTATTAAAAAAAAATTAATTTAACAAAATAGTTTGACGAAAAAATGTACATTTCAATCAATGAAAAGTTTTATTCATTAATAAATTTTAGATAAATCCTAGCAGAATAATAAAAGAAATTTACAAATACAATACGATATTTTGTATTTATAAGACAATACGCCAGTATGACTAATAATAGTAAAGGATAGAGAGAGATATGGCTGTAGGTTTCAGGTAGAGTATAAACTACCATAGAAGAGGATATAGGAAATCACGTGTATTTCCTATATCCAGGTAAAGTAACCTACTCTCTGTTGGCATCGTTTAGAATAATTTTTCCATTAAAATACCAAGCATGAAGAAGAAAATGCGGAGAAGAAGGGAAATGACATAGGACAATGATTCCCTCTTATTTTGATGATGGGGGATATTCGAGGAAATAAAGGTTGATTTTCTGAACTAACCTTCTCTCGGATACAGGTGTCTATATTCTATCCGACTTTTATTTTCTACTCTTGCTTCTGCAATATAGTTAAACTGCAACACTTAAACTTTCTGCTATCTCTATTCCTGTGTTCACCTTCGCTTCAACCTCCCCATGACGTGATACTCGTTATTTAATGTAATTAGATTAGTTACTGGTGCATAATTTCGCAGTCTACCTCTCGTTTACATACTACAGTTGTATATGACGTCATACATGTTGCTTTAGATATGGGTATTAACACATCCGTATGTATCGTAAGCCTAAATAATTCTTTTGGGCTTTTTACATTTATGTAAAACATATAATCTTAAGACAAAAACAATCAAAACAAAGACACACTCAACGTTGTTGTTTGTGTTCGCACTTGCGTGCGTGTGTTTACGAATGTTTCCATGAGTTCACGTGTGTATGGATATAAAATTAAATAAAGTTAAATATATAATATATTTAAATATTAGCAATAACTACTAAGAGGACTTTAAACGTAACAGTGCTATTCAAATATTATATACCTAATTTATTGTATAATTTATAAGTTACAGTATCCATTATTTTCAAAACAAAATTATATTGGTACTTTGCATTAGATAACTTAAATGTATTGAAACAATATACCGAGAGTTTACGAAACGCTAAATACAGTTTCGTTTTGTCTGGGTTGATATTTGAGACTAATTGACGCTGACTCGGGTTGCTGTTTGCCTGTCGCAAATCTCCTGGTAATTCGATTGTTGGAATCACTTTGTGCTTCGCAAGCAATTACCAATAATGTTTTGACTCTAAACACTAAAATATAAACGCATCCAACACAGCCATTGGACGAAAAACATTAATGAAATTTCAACATTTTATTAACCTAAATATTTAGCTTTATATATACTCGAAATTTTAAATACAGTTTAGTGATTAATATATCGACATCAATGTAAAAATAAAATTTGTGGGAATATTGTTCTTGATTTTATAAATTGTTGAGCATAAAAGTTTCAAGTCCTAAGTTTATGTACTGACTTTATTAACGTAACTATTCTATTGCGCACCTGAGAGAAATGAATGAACCCAAACAAAAAATCTAATAGCCACAATAACATTAATTTATTCACTGTAACACTTGAGGCACATTTTTAGTAACAAGGTTCAGATCTACTTCTTGCAGCAACATTTCCAAGTTTTTATTGCCAATCTATCATTCTACATTCTTTTAATGTTGCCGTCATAAAAAGATATTTTCTAATATTTCTATTTAATGTCTGTTAATAACTAATAATATTTTATGCAGGATAATGACAGATCACAAACAATTTTGCTTTTTTAAAAACACAACGTTTCGAATTTCTTTCTGAAATTCCTTTTTAAGTGCTCAATTTCAATTACGTTGTATAATTTAATAAGTTGTATGTATTAATAGTTACAATGATAAGTACATAAGCTATATACAATGTATATAAGTAGTTATAATAAGTTGTATAATTGTTTAATTAAAGTTGAGCTTTTGAAAAGGAATTCCGGAAAGAAAATCTAAACGTTGAGTGTTTTCAACGCAAAATTGTCTGTGATCTGTCATTAGCCTGAATAAAAGATATTTTCTTCCTACAGTGTTTGTAAGTGATGTCTTACATTCGTTACTTCTCTCATTCTATTCCTTTCTTTATATGTTCTTGTAATGTGAATCTTTATCATCTTCCCAAAAACCAATTCGTACCACATTATTTATTTCTTCTTGTTCTTACCTACTTTCCATTCTTCGAAGTCATGAATCATTCTACTTTCAACCAAGATATAAGTAGACACAACTTTAGGTATTTTATTATTTCTTGAATGTTTTATTTCATAAAAAAATTTAACTTGTAATTTAGTATATTTTTCTTTTCTCTGTAGTATATCATTCCTATCATGTGCGTAGGAATGCGATCTTACTGTCAGGTATGTCTATGTCTTAATACTCTAACGTTATTTAATTCGTGAAATATTTTTCTGTTAAATGTCTTTAACAGCAACAGTTTTATTTAGATTAGAAAATATTTACACCATTGACGTTAACATAT
The DNA here is from genome assembly GCA_036971475.1 of Prosapia bicincta. NCBI lineage: Eukaryota > Metazoa > Arthropoda > Insecta > Hemiptera > Cercopidae > Prosapia > Prosapia bicincta. The sequence goes on along the minus strand of JBAIZL010000004.1, from coordinate 189,027,083 downwards.
CAATTATTTAACTCAAGGTCAAATTTATCAATTTGGTCCTTTAATTTTTGAGACCGTGAATTCATGTTAACAATGTGTTTCTTGTTTTTTTGTTGATATTCTTCGTATTATTTTTGTAAGAAAGTATATTTTTTGTTGTTTTCGTATGTCTATATTCCTTACAATTATTTTAACCGAGTTATCTTGTCAAATCATTTACTGAACTTTGTATGTATATATCTTTATGTAATTATTTGAATTTAATAAATATTTAACATTTTTTCTCTAAAATTTGGTAAATTTCAGTGTATTATTTTTACTAAATGAAGGAAAACATTTTCCTTTCTTTCAGTATAAAACAAAAAATAATTTTTACAAAAACTTGGGGCACACTTTACACATATAAAAATGTTTACATTTATTAATTTTGATTTATTCCACAAAACCATATTTCAAAACCCATTAGGTATGTTTTTATGCCCTACATTTGCCTTGTCACAGACTGCCTTTTGACAGTCCTTACCTAAATAAATACTTGGAACACACTTGAGTCAATTCAGTGTTGTTGCTATATTACTCCTAAAACTGATACATCTGAATAATTTGCAAACTAAAAAAAACACAGCTGGTTTCTAATATTAAAGTTTGATATTTTAAAGATATTACTATCATATAAAATTATTACAAGATATTATTTAATATGTTATTTTAAGAGTTTAATTTAAAATATTTTGAGAGTTTTTTTAAGGTTAGTTATTACACACTCATTACAAATTATGTATATATATATATATATATATATATATATATATATATGTGTGTGTGTGTGTGTGTGTGTGTGTGCTTGTAAGTTTTGTTGTGAGTGTGTAATCATCAAACTCTATTTTAAGTACACCAACTCTTCTTATCTACATTATTTAATGTTCGTCAAAAATCAATTTAAAATAAGCAACTTTATAAAAAGTATGGCAAAGTATAAAAAGTTTAATAAAACCAATGGCAAACTAAAATATTCGTATAAATTGAATAACTAACTATTGGCTTCGATAAATATTCATGGTTTTACAGCATTCAACAGTATTTTAAAGCTTCATTTGAAAAAAAAAATTTAAAGCTATTGGCTTTAAAATATGTTTACACGAATAAACTAGAAGTATCAATAGAAATAGAACAAAAATAAAGAATAAAATACAAAAAATAAATTTTATTATATTAGGGAGTCTCAAAGATGTCGTAAAAATATATCTACATTGATGTAAATCCTTTAACGTAAAGTCCTGCCAACATCGCTTACGCGAGACAAGACATTACTTGTGCTCAGTTTTGTCCAATCACTTTACTTTACAACTGATATTATCATTGCTGATTTTAGAGTTATTGCTTTTTTAGTAATTCTAGTGACAGTTGTTATAAAATGGTAGCAGTTAATATTGTTTTATTGAATCCTCTAAAACAAAGTGTTGTACAATTTAGTTCACCTTTGCCGCTACAAAACAACACAACAGTTAATGAAGTAATAATATAATGTTTTGTGATCAAAACTCTCATCTGCATTTAAATAATATATCGCTCTTTAGTAAATGAATAAACAATTTATTATTTCACGGTTTTACGTCATCTATGTCCGATTAGCAACTAAACAGTCAATACATTAAATACATCTTTAGAGGTATTTGGTAATTAGTATAAGCCAGATATACGCAGCCCTGCATATTATTATAATATGCATTACAATGTTATGCAGCCCTGTATATTATTATTATATGCATTATAACATTACGCAGACATGCATATTATTAAAATATGCCTAATAATATTAGGCATCCCTACATATTATTATAAAATGCATAATAATATTACGCATCCTTCATGTTATTATAATATGCATGGTAAAATTTCGCAGCCTTGCATATTATTATAATATGCAAAATAATATTAAGCATATCTGCATATTATTTAATTATGCATAATAATACTACACAGCCTTACATATTATTATAATATGGATTAAAATATTACGCAGCCCTGCATATTAATATATTATGCATAATAATATTACGTAACCCTGCATATTATAATATTATGCATAATAATATTAAGAAGCCAGATAAAAATTAAACGCATAATAATATTACTAGCCATGCTTATTAATATAATATGCATAATTATATTACACAGCCCAGCATAATAGAGTGTAATATAAGCAGATTATTATATGCGTTTTTATGATAAGAGCGTTTTATCTCATGCTAGAGTGGACAACGAATAGGTAATACAGAAAACATTTTTAAATCAATTCATACTGAGGACGTCAAAATTTTATTTTAGTTACTTTTTTTTTATAATTAAAATTAATATAAATATGTATATACATATGACAGAATTACAATATTAAGTGGCAATATAGAAAGCAAATCTCTTTGCAAAGTATATGATAGTAGACTATTTATTCGCTTTTCTTTTATTAATTTCTTTTATTATTTCACACTCTCCTAATATATGTATATATACATATCTTGTACAAAGTTTAAACCGTTAATATAATACGTTTTTTTCATCAAATCAAGTTCAAATACAATTTCTTTAACCAATAGAGGATGCCTATTGATGTTAATACAGTGTTCTGAAATATTCATTCAATAATTGAATTATAAAGATCTATGTCGGATTCAAACTAAGAATCTTCATGTTCGAAGTCTAGCGCTATTTGCCACTGAACAAACTATTTATAGCTAGAAATGAACTTGTCAAAGATCCATATGAAAAATATCCATTTTATAACCTTAAATTCTTGCCAAGGTCACCACCTAAAATGATAATTAATGCTCTAGGATTAAAAATAAATGAAAAGAATAAAATAAACAAACAAATTGGATTACCACTATCGCTTCTTGCTTCACAAATGGACAACGCGAAAGGAAAACGAAAAAAACAACACAATGAAAGGGACGATAAAAAAAACAGTATAAATAGTAACCATTAAAAATTTCAGTTCAACACCATAATAGAAAGGAAAATAGAAAATTGCAAAGAAATTCGCTTTCTATTTTGCCACCTAATATTATTGTGACATGTATATACATATTTATATTAATTGAACTATTAAATAAAAAAAACTAAAATATTTTTATTATTAAAAAAGGAATTGACTTTTAAAAAAAATATATATTGTTTTCGTTTCTTATTTATGAAGCTGACGGCGGTCTCCCTCTTCTAAAGCTTCACTATTTCTCTTATAATTTCATATATATATCTTAACGTAATAGATTTCTAGTTATAGAAAAGATGGCTCAGTACCAAAGAGCTAGATTGCAAACATGTAGTTCCTCAGTTCAACTCCGACCAGGACATCAAGTTTTTAAATTTAAATTATTGAGTAAATATTTGAAAAAAACTGTATTTACATAAATTGTCATCACCTATAGGTTAAAACAATGTATTTCAACTTGATTGGATGAATAAAAATATATTTTAATGACGATTGAAAATTTGTACAAAATATATATAAGGAGAGTGTGACCTAATAGAATAATTGAAATGTAAAAAGATGACGTAAACTGTTAGAAGTTTATATACGTTTAAATGTAAATAACTATAAATGCCCTGGAAGGATCAAATATTACGATGGTCTCTCACATAAAGTAATCTACAAATACAAAAAATAACAATTTTTTATGTAGATAAACTTGAACTTTAATGAAAAACCATGATGCCTTTTCACTTTCATTTCCGGTATTCCCCTTTTTACCCCCGAATGGGAGCATATATGATTGAGATAAGTGACCTCACCCAGGCAATGCTATAATTTTTCCAATACCAGACCACTACGACCTCTACCTTGTCCTAACTAATTCCGTCCATCTTTTCTTTTATTTCTTCTTACATAGAGGTGAAAAAGCACTTCTTTGTAACCAAAAGATAATACCTCTACGTCCGAAATACAGCGGTAGAAGTAATCGATTTAATCTTATTCATTAATAATTATCCTATCATTAATATTGAATATATAGTTATATTAGTTAAAACAAAGTTTTTTTTGTTAAATATTGAACTTAGTTTTACGTTGAATATATTGATAAATTATAAAAATTTATATGAGTATACCAAGAAAATATATCAGTAAGTGAAATAATAAGCAAATAAGAAAACTATAAATAGCCTTTTGATGTAAGATGCAGTCTTTTGAGAATTAAATATGTAAATGTTTGTATTCATTCTTCTACCTTATTATAATATTATATATAATAATTATTATTTATGACTATATGTTAAATTTATAATAAACACGGGTATAGATTATCGGATCTAAAGGTTCTTCGGACCTAAAGGCTCTTCGAACCTTCTAATCCTGTCAGAGTTATTTCTGGCCGATATTATATCTCAAATTGGTATTATGACAAGATAAGCCATGAAATGTTTTAGAAGGTAAAGTATTATTTTGTATGTACAAACAATCGTCTTTCCTTTACAGGTTATTTAGGACTCATTTTAAAAGCGGTCATTTTAGGCATCAACCAATGATTCCGTAAGTTGAAATGCCACTAAAATACCGTCAGTCTATAATTATAGTGAAGGTTCGAAACCGAAATAAATTTGTTCATGAGTTTCAAAATTATGATCTCAAAATCAACAGAACTTAAATTAAATGAGAGTATACAAATAGTTAATGAAATATATTGAAAGATAAGGGAACAATTTTTCAATGTTTGGACTTCCATAGCAAATGCAACAGACATACATGATCAAAATTTATGATACATGCTTCGGTTTAAGAGATTATACAAGGGATATTGTCTGGCGGTGGTGTTGCAAAAGGGGTGAATATCAAAGGTTACACTGTAGACGATATATTGCGAGACGCAAGAAAGGAAAACATCTTCGACTAAGAAAGAAATGTTTTCAAAAGATATTAAATCTGGGGCGCTGGATCTAGGGTAATTGTATTACTTCAAAAGATTTCAGCGCTATAATAATTTTTTTCTGATTTGTTAAATGTAAAGACTAATAAAAATTTAAATCTTGTGAAATAATTACCCCATACATACTATTTGCATCTTTACATATAATGATTATGGATAAGTAAAGCCAAAACCAATATTTATCAGCCGAAAAATAATGTTAAATGTTTCGTGTGATGTTCAAAGTTATGATAACAAGAGCGTGCCATTAAATCTTTAACATTTAAGTTCTGTTTTGTAAATTTTAGGCAACATTGGTTATTGATTAACTTCACACTAAAACACTTCCCACACTAAAAACAAAATCCTTAAAATAACGATTTGGGAAGAATTTGGCATTCAAAACTATATTACTATTGTTAATCTTTGGTTATTAGACTGTAGGTTATAACATAATTAAACACATAAATAAGTTCGTAAAAATAAGGAAAATTGTTATATTACAAAATGAATGTTTGTGCAAAATGAATAGTGTGTACATTCCTTTTTTTACTTTTAGCTCATTCGTTCCAAATATAAAAGCAAATACATTTCTAATATAGAGTATTATATAAGTTGACAAATATTTGCTCGGACATGTTTTCCCTCAATTACCATCTTCTATGTTGCAAAATACCTAAACAAAATAACCTATTTCGACTTCTGTGTAAACAAATTTCAATAGCAAAGGTATAATAAATTATATAGAAAAGAATCTGTCTTGTAAATAGTAATAAGGACTTCAATGTACTGCACAAAATTATATTATTTATTTAAGTAAAATATTAGGACTGTATTTATTTAATTTATTTCTTTTATGGTAAGTAGATTAAATAAGCACTAGTTCATTATAGCCCTGAATTTATATAAGTATTTTCAACATTAATAAAATATAACAACATTTAATAAAATAATACGAGGTTCATACAGCATCAAATACCTTTCAGTAAAATATAAAAACACCATGTTTTTTTTGTGTGTTTTTGCAACAAGTGAATAATCTCTGTATAAAGTAAAATAAAGGTAGAGCTAATATTTAAAGAAACTAAATTTAGAATCTTGTTCCTATCACCGACTATTTGACTTTTATTCACATTTGAAACAGAAATTTTAGTGGTCTTCTTCGAATATTACCAGGTCTATAATGAACTCAGATATTTCTAGAACGGAACAAAGTATGTCAGCAAAACCTGTAAACATATTTTGACAGTTTTTTTATCATTGGTAATGAGATCCTGTGTACTTGAAACGAAACTATATGTAAAACGTAGCTAACAGTTTCGAAGATCATTTTCTTTCAACATTCTTCTCACAAGTCTTTCCCGCTATTTTTTAATAACTTTCAACTATTACTCCTCTGTATCAAATTCATACTCATACATATTTTTATACGAAACTATATATATCTGTTACAAACTTTAAATTATGTAGAACAAATATTTTATATTAAAGCTGAATGTATATTCCAGATGTTAATAAATTATTAAACCCATATTTTGAGCCCAGAATTTAGTCTATAACACTTTGATTTATTAATGCAAGAAGTGCCCTAAATTTTCGCTGTTTCAATGAACTTACAGAGTTTGATGCAGCATTTTATGCAAGAAAAGATTTTAAAGTCCGCTCACCAGTAACGCGGTAAATGTTTACTAACCTGACTAAAAACTGTTGTTTTTTATTAGCAAATATAGAAAACCACTTATAATTGAATGAAATTTCTAACATGGAGACCTGAAGGCTGAATTAAAAATGTTTACGATTTAAAATCATCAAGTATTCTAGGAACATACCATTTTCAATATTTGTGTTTCTTTAAGTAAGTTTTTCCTTTTATCAGTCTTTTAATAAACATTTTGAAATATGAAGATCTATCTTTTTTAAAACGGGTCTACATAAATATAGTGCTTTTTTACAAACAAACTAAACATAGGTGCAGTTTTTAACCGCGGAATATTTCGATAGCAAAGGCGTTTCGGTAAACTTTATGGTTTATCACATGTTTGTAAAAAAAACGACAGTTTTGTAAATAATATAGAATGATACACTCTGACAGATTAAAGCAAACGTATTGAACAGCTAGTGAATCAAACCGTACTATATGATATTATTGTTTTCAAATAATTCGATATGAAGAGCATATTTGTCACCGAAATATAAAATAAATTCGAATACATCAGTATCGTTTGTAAATGTTTCAAGAACCCAACCATTTAGTACTTCGTTGAATGTTTTTTTAAATTTCCTTCTTTCTTATTCTGTTTACAATCCAAAATATTTTTAAAATTTTTTACGCTTAGTGTTTGAGCATAATGTCTTTTCATGATATGTAACCAAACGTAAGACCATTCTTGGTCTGCATTACTTCCGTTCAAAAAACTCCAGATCCTGCATGGAAATGTTTGATTAAGTTGCAGCAACAACAGCCTTCAAGGTCAGTTAAATAATAATCACTAACATTAGGTTGGATACATCCAACACCTTAGGTAAAGCCCTCACGTTCCTTTGATGTTTAAAAATTACTTCAATGTAAATTTCAGCTAAGTTTTCCGTAACTAGGTGAATACACTAGCTCGTGCCCGCTCAACTCTGTTTGTTATTCAAAGTGCAAAAGTTCATTTTATTTCGCTGCATTAAAACTAAAAACGTTTCATCATCGCCCGAAACGTATTTCTGTAGCCTTTTGATTGCTGTTTCTCTTTGTTATACAGTTACTTTCTTTGTAATATGTTTTACCTATAATATATGTTAATATAAGACCTGGATTGTTTGTGCTGAGTAACTATATGAGATGTCTTTATCGACCCTTCGTGAAGTTTATTGTATCAGGTAAAATATTTTCTTTATTTATAAAAAAATTATTTAAAATGTGTTTTCTTGAAATACGCTTTTATACAATGAAATTGTAATATTTTCCTTGAGCTTTCCCGCTTTTTTAATTTCACAGTCTGCCTATTTACATCTTCTTCAGTCGTTAATAAAATACTTTCTATTCATCCACTTCAGTTAAAATATATTTTTATACGTTGGTGCATGCCACCTGATTTAATTTCATTTTTATCGAATGCTAATTAAAAATTTAAATTTATTTAATTATGTTTAGTTTTGTATGGGTGAAAACGTACAAAAGGTGCAAGGTATGCAATATAGTTATTACATTTCACTTAGCTTAAAATGAAAATTAGCATATGAGTTCATGAAACAGCTGATTTAATGTTGTGGGTGATTTGGTGGAACAGCTGTTTTAACGTATAGGTATATGCTACTTTATTTCTAATAATTGTAATTATATATTAAAAGTATATAAAATTAATATTTTTTTCTTGACTTCAGTAGGAAGTTAAAACAAGTTGACTTTAAAAAAATGTTTAAATATTACTTGTAATAGAGAAATTACGTGGTTCCTGGAGATCTATGTCTAGATAATTTGTTAGTTGTCGTTTTGCGTGTTTTAAATATTTAAGTTATTAGCATTTAAAGTCTTGCACATTTCTTTGTAACAGTTTGGTTTAAACTTTCTTATTACATCATCGACTCTTATTTTGCTATATTTTCTTTCAGAGTGACGTGTTTAAACACATTTTAAAAGAAGTATTTACAGTTATGGTTTACGGTACAGTAGTTTGAGTGGATTGATTGAGCAACCTATCTAATTTCTATTCATACGCCAAAGAGAAACCTTTAGGTAGGGTCTACTATATGTGCTTGTAGATATCAACCAAGTAAAATTAATTGCCTATATCATACTGTATAAGATAATGTTTTCTCCTTGACCAGGTACGAGTATATTTTCCTTCAAATTTATCTTTTCAAACATAGACTTATGTCAGTATGCTAATGGCAAAATATTTTTTGGTGTTATTATACCGCCCACACGGTACATCTGTGCATAGCGCGGGAAGCCGTCCACTATACTTATACGTGAATTTTTTCTAATGATATGATATCAACATGCACTACTTGCAAAGACTTTGTTGGAGTGGGTGTCAGGTTTATTTTTAGTTTTAAAGGGATGATGTCATATTAGGTATGGCATATTTCACAAGATTGATAAAATGTTGTTTGACCAATAATAGGCCAATCTATGTTTTATTTGTTCATAAGTTTCTTGTATTTCGCGATGATTAGTTTTTCTAATGTAATAGTTGTTTATTATTTCCAGCATTTCTTCTTCAGAAGGTAAATCCAATAATTTGTTATTACATTTAACTAAATAGAGTTAAGATTGTTTAAAGTTTTAGGCTGTACCTGATGCAAATCTCTTATAAAAGTCATCTCAAAAATAGAGATTATACTGTACTTAAAGTGACAAATATGATTTTTCCAAGTTAACTACGTCATTATTTAAATTATTTTCTAATATTTCATTAATTGAAATTCTAAATGATTTTAATTTGTTAATAGTTTACTAGAGACAAATATATTTAATTTTTGCCAAAGTTTACAGTCTTGTCGGAAATTGGTATTTCTATTTGAGTATTTCAAATTTGGAGTGAACTGTGTGGTCATTTTTTTTATTGATCTGTTCTTGATTGGGGGCGTCATCTTCTTCAATATCAACGTTGACTATCATAGACGGGTTATCATCCAATCCCGGAAAGTAATGTCGCAATAAGCCAGCTGAAAGTATTTGCAATTCTTCATCTACAGTATGTTGAGAGTTATTGACATTTAGTGGGTGATATTTAATTGGATTTTAGATAGGGCACCCACGTTCTAATTTAGTTTCCCTTTCTTATATTCAATTTGACAATCAAATTCTTCTAATTTAGGTATTATTTGGAAATTTTTAATTTGGCTTCTTCTTCTGAGAATAACCTTTGAAGAGTTTTGTGGTCAGAATAAATAGTAAATTCCCTACCAAATAAATAAGGCCTGAAATGTTTTGTTGCCCATACAACCGCTAATAGTTTTTTCTCAATTGCAGCATAGTTAATTTCTCTGTCATTCGAAGTTCTTAGGCATAAGCTATGGAAAGGTCCTTTCCATTTTTATCTTTACTTAAAATTGCTCCTATCGCCTATTTGCTTGTTAGAATGAATTCTTCTTCGAAGTTCGGGTATTGCAAAAGGGGTTCATTAGTCAGAATATTTTTGCATGTTTCGAAACAGTCTATAAAGTTGAGGTTATTAATATAAATTTTTCTTCAAACAGTTAGTAAAAAATTGTGTTATTCTTATGAAGTTTTTTTATTAAATTTTCAGTAATATACTATTAGTACTAAAAATCTTTTAATTTGTTTAGTAGTCTTTGGTATTAAATAGTTCTTGATTTCTCTTATTTTTTCAGGATCGGGTTTTACTCCGTTCGGCGTTACTTTGTGACCTAAATAAGCAACGTCCTTCCTCACAAATTCCGTTTTGTCCAACTGTAGCTTAAAGTTAGCGTTTTTTAGGCTATCAAAAACCTCTTTTAATCTTAACAGGTGCTTTTGCAAACTGGTGGAAAATATTATGATGCCATCAAGATAAAATAGGCAAGTTTTATTCCTAATTCCTCGCCATACATTGTTCATTATTCTGTGAAATGTAAGTGAGCTATTCTTCACTCCAAATGGCATTCTCGGAAACACTTAGTGGCTAGTTTTTGTTGAAAAGGCTGTTTTATCTGTACTGTCCGGCTGCATCTTCACCTGGTGAAGGCCTGAAGCGAGATCAAGTGTACTAAAATATTGGATTCTTCATGATTTGTTCAATATTTCGGAAATTTATTTTCGATGGTTTTCGTATATAATCCTGTAAAATATGAGCTTTATTTAAACAGCATGTAGTTTTATTTTCAACAGCACTTCAATTGTTATTATTGAGCATTATTTTTGTTTGGTTCTTCTGTTTTAAAATATTGTATAAAATAATGACCTTTTTGTCAGAAAATATTAATTTTTCGTTCACAAAATCCAATTTTCAATTCTCTTACACTATCGAATTCAAGTATCATGTTTATCATGTTAAAACCTTTATAAAATAGAATAAACAACATTTTGCGATATTCTTTCCTAAATTTGGCAATTTGGACCTAAAATTTCTTACTACATTGGCTGTACTTACTACAAATAGTTCTCTCTTTAGTGCATTTTTGAAAATATTAAATCCAATGGATTTTTTAATAAATGATCTAGTGTTTCCTAAGTCAATCAGAATTTGTAGGTTAGTTCCTGGTTAGTAAACGTAAAGTAAATCAATGTCATTTTCTATTTGCATTATGGACAATTTCTTTTTAGTGTAGTAAGCCCTAAAACATGATATGCGTGCTTATTTTCCTTCGAAAATCCGCATGCAATGTCTTCTTCAATAAAGTTATTAGAAGCATCATTCATCTTGGGTTTCTTCTTAATCTTCTACAAAGTTGCGATTATTTCCCGTCTCTTCCGACATCGATATATTGGACATTTCTTCTTCGATGCGATACATCGAATCTCTAACGTTTTTTTATCGATCTATTTTCCTGGTATTTGATACAATTTATTTTGTGTGATCGGTTTTCCGGTTTGACGACGATATGTTCATCGATGTGGATTGATAATTTGGCCTGGGTTGATAATTTTGATTCGATTTATGTGCTGTGGGGTTTTTTTACATAGTTCTGTCTTATAAATCAATTAACGTTGTTTTAAAGAGGTTGTTTAAACTAATTAGTGTTATTTTGGGGCATTTGTTTGTAATACTGCTGAAATGGTTGATTATTAGTCACAAATTTACGAATCGGTGAAAGTGGAAATTTTGGTTGTTTGTTTTGGCGATAAATTAGAAAGAGTTTGTTACTTTTGAATTGGAAATCATTGGTTAACCTAATAAGAGCTTCACCGAACGTAATGGGATTTTTTGTCCGCATCAATGATCCTAACGGTTTCTGGAGTCCTCTCAAAAAAACTCTTAGTTACAATTTTTTAGTATAGGTACACAGAATATGTTTAGCAGCTGGTTCCTTATTAGTAAAAAATGCTATTTAAAAATTTAGACGTTTTTGAATTCTTTCACAGACGTTAAAGGGCGACTCATGCGCTCTTGTCTTAATTCGGTCATTTCCAAATTTAAAGTAAAACAATCTCTCGTATCTGAATAGCTAGTTATAAGAGCGTTTTTTAATATCTTTCATGCATAAAAATATGAATTTACTACAATTTCTGACGCCAGTGTTTTAATTGTATTTTGAAAGGATGAATGAAAAGAGGAATTCATTTTGGTAATCGTCCGGATTTGTAAATACAAAGAATTTATTCACTATTTTATCACAAATTGTAATAAATATTCTGAGCATAGAAGGCTCACCGCTATATTCTGGAATCATAACCAAATATTCTTTTTTTATACGGGGGTAGTCATTAAGATTAATTAATATATATTTCAAATATTGAAAATAAAAATTAAAAATCAATTACTACAATAAAGTTTGAATCCTATAATTATATCATGATTAACTTTGTTATTGTATGGTAATTTTCAAAATTAATAAATATAACTTTTGCTCTTAATATTTAATTACAACAATACAGATTACTTAATACTATTACAGATTTACTTACAGCAAAACCTAAAATACTTTGCTCATTACGTATATTATAACGCTGGTTTTAAAAATGTTTTTTTACAAATCTTTATAAATAACTTAAAGTTGAAATTATTACAGAATTAGGCTTAACAAATACAACTGATGTAAATTCAGTTGGAGTGGTGGCAACTGTTCTCTTTTAAAGTTCGCTACACACTAACTGCAGGTGCACAACACATAAAGCCTGCGTCAGCAAAATTATACATGGGTCATCTTTATATTAGTCTACTATAAAGACCACGCACAAAAATTACCTACACACAAAAACTCCACTCACACGCACACCAACACACACACACACACAAACACACACACACACACACACACACACACACACACACACACACACACACACACACACCACGCACACGAACACACAAACACTCCCTTAGACACACACAAACACCACGCACACAAAAATACACACAGACAAACACACACACACACACACACACACACACACAAACACAGGCGTAAGCCTACGTAATTCATGATAAAAGGTCAATTCATCAAAAGTAAATTCAGCCAAGAATATAGTCTGTTAAATAATCATTAAAAACTTCAATGAATAAGTAAAAGTAAAATATAAATATTAAGTCAGCTAGGGTAACTATCCAACTCTTCTGGTACTGTATAGTATATATATATATATATATATATATATATATATATATATATATATATATATTTATTTATTTATTTATCAGTGACACCGTTTGTTGCATGGAAATATTCCTTTAGAAGCTTAACATTTTTTTACCAATTATTCTTACCCACGCTCGAGATTTCTAATTGATGCCTCCAAAATATGTTTCTAATTCTTGACTTTAAGTTGGGGATAATAGAAAACCCCTTAACAGCATGAATAATTAAAATCTTTTTCTATTGCATCAAACTTTAAATTTAAAAATTATTCTCGATGATGGTGTTTTATAGCATAATATTCAAATTTTTAAAATAAATGTATTTCTATAATGTAGATTTCGCATTTGTACAATGTGATTCACAATTTACAATCCCATTGAGAATTTAAATGCAATAAATCTAATTGTTTGATAAATATGATTTTCTAGAATTAGCATCTTTTAGATAATAATTTTTTGACAAATTGTATAATTCGAAAAAATGTACTGCTATGTGGTATTTATTCAGTTTTGTCTCCACAATAGTATGATTCTCGTCAAGGGTCGATTTTACATTATTACATAGGTCAATCGTCATTTTTTCTGTGTATATCTTTCTATGCTACAAATGTGTTATTTTTCTCTTATGACCATATTTTCAATTCACTTATGTCCTACTATTCAGTAATGTTATTGCCTACTATAGATCTTAGGACTCTCATGATGTTCTTATGTCGCTTTTTCTTCCTTGTACCATTCTTGCATCTATTTAATCTGACAGCATCGTGACACACAGATATTTTTTATACACGTATTTAGACTTCAAGAGTTCTTTGTAATTCTATGTTTTTATGCTTCTAATATATTTGAACTCTACCCAGTATTGTTAACATTTTGAGTTCTATCCTTATAGACGTTAAAGTTTCGTAATGGCCTATATTATTCCTACAGAATTAAGGACACTAATTATTGGCCGTAGTATCTTTTTAAAAAGTACTGGTTTCCTAGTACAATACGGATTTAGTAGAATACGTATTCAGTATTCCATTTTAATGCTACAATTTCTAATCACATTTGTGCCAATTATTTTTTTCAATATTTTCAATCATTTTAATTTATTGTTTCTATTTCTAATATATTGTGTCAAGTCAATTTACAGTATTACCTTTATCAGTATAGGAACTTCAACAGTGACCACGTCGTAAGTATAGTATTACCTTCAACGACCGTTTCTAGGTAAGAATGGTCTCAGGTTATAAACCTCAAGAGGCAAAGCTACAGGGATCCTCTATATAAATAGATAGACATTTGTAGCAAACATTTTATAATATATATATATATATATATATATATATATATATATATATATATATATATATATAGTTAATTTTCACATTATAAATAACTGTGTTTTATCATTTCAGCCCCAGTTACATGGACCACAACGCTTACTGGATAGGCGCAACCGACTCCGCGTTTGAAGGGGACTTTCAATGGGTCGACGGATATCCATTTACTTACACAAGTAAGTAAAATTTTACATTTATTTATTTTTAGAGTAATATAAAGGCAATTCCCTATTAAGTCCTTGTAAATGTTTAGTTGTATTCTTATATTTACAGTAATGCATAATATATAACATTATTAAAAAAACAAAGCCATGATAGAACAGAATAGATCTAGGAAATCCCTATTTAGCAAAATTTAAATTAAAGGGAAATAAAAGAGAGTTTTAGTACCCTAATATCTAGAATAAAAGTCGTCAAATAAACTATATCTACTAATACTCTGATAGAATTATCATAATATAAATATATAAACTATTAGGGAGTGGGATTGTATAAATTAATCATGGAAGTCGATATTGCACTTAGGTGTCACGTTCCAAAGTATAAATGTTAGAAAGTTTGAAGTTCCTTAAAACCAGTGTTTGATTAAAGAAAAGGAAAATTGGTAAAATTATTTTTTTACTTTATAATAATTTTCAACGTATTTTTTTAAAAGTTTTTCAAAACAATATTTAACATTAATTCAATATTTCATCACTTTGGCGGAGAAAGCCTTCTTTGGTTTTCCAAAACAAATCTGTAATATGCATTTCCATCCTTTCAATCTTTATAAATGAGTGCAACATATTTGGTCTTTCACCGGGATTGTTCCATGTTTAGAACTAAGTCATGGCAACACCAATCTTTATTGGTCATCTCATCTGTATTTATTTTTATGTTTTTATTCCTAATGGCCTCTTCTTATACGTCTGCCATTTTACTCTCATGGTCTCATCAGGGAAGCTGCATTTTCTCTATATTACCTGTAAGTGATATCTTTATATACATTGTTTCTCTCTTCATTTCTGTCCCTATATTGTTTTAAGAGGTTTGCCTAATTAGTAATAATGTAATAAGTGGATGACCTTCTTAATGACATTTCATAAAATATTCAATGAAATAACATTGACTTATATTCGAAATGATGAGACTTTTGTTTTAACACTTTCCAGATATTATACGATTTTTAATTACGGCTTTATTATTTTACGATGTTTAAGTATAAATATCGTAAAACATTTCGTGTTTTATCAAAAAAATGCAATCTCTCACTGAAATAAACTATAATCAGTTTTTCCCTTTTGAATTTATAATAGGTTTTCAGTTATATTTCTCCTTGGTTCTTTCTTGTATCAATGTATTTCTCCTATTATCATTTAGTAAATGGTGAAAAAGACCCATTTCTATCATGATTCTTGATGTTTTTCCTATACATCGTTGACCAACATTATTTCTACCTACAATATATTTTGTTTTATTGATCTCACTTGGCAAAATAACCACAACTTACTGATAAATTAATTTCAGAATCAGAAGCGTTTTGCACTAGATCAGTGATATATCAATGATTTGTGTCATGAAAAAAACCTCTAGTTGTTCAGCAAAAAAACTGCAAATATATTTTAAATACAAAAATATAAAATTTTGTCTCTAAGTTAATTTAGTTGCAGCGGTAAAGAAAAGTATATAAACAGGTTGAGTTAAAAAGTAGTTACTTAACATAAGATGTAAAAAAAACTCATTATATAGATCAGCAATCACTGCTCAGATTGGAAAGATCGACCGCATGAAGGACAACGAGGGAGAATGTAATCACCATCTGTTGAGTCGATATTAAGAATTTGTAGTGGTTTATATTTATTTTAAATCTAATCTAAATTTTAAAGTTGCACATACCTATCACATGAATAAATTCAAACGAACATGCGCTCACGCGCGCGCGCTTGTGTGTGTGTGTGTGTGTGTATGTGTATGTGTTTGTTTGTGTGTGTGTGTGTGTGTGTGTGCAGGTCTTGTTGTTGTGGTAACGTTAATAAATAAACTCACATCAATACACTAATAAAAAACACTACATTAACGTGTTGCAGTTATTAATATTCACCCGAGTGTCAGTTTCCCCACTACAATAAAGACATACTGAAAACTGTAGGGAATATACGATTTTTATGTAAAATGAACTTACTAATTAAATGAAACAGATCGTAGCGCGGCATCTACTGCAGATCGTTAGATATGTGATGAGATACGCAAACGTTTGATTCGAAAAAGCATGGTAAGTTCAGGTTTGAAGGACAACAGCTTAAATAAATTATTAACACTGCAGTGGTCAAGCGGATTACTATTGTAATCCAGGAGTAAAATTTTGTGTGCTATTTTGGGTTGTTAGGTCTACGACCTTGAGCAGCCATCTACCTTACACACATCCAAGTAGCAAAGCTGTAAGTTGACAGGTTATTATTTTATTTAATGTTTTTAATTCACCTTAATTACAATAGTAATCCTCGCGACCACTTATGATATGTTCCTTATACATTAAGTAATTTTATTATATTGTATTTTAAATAGATATTTTGTTATCTTTTGCGTGAGAACAATATTTAAATTAGTAACACATTCATCTGTAAACAATGTCTGAGCCAGAGCGTGAACGAATAAGACGCTGGCTTGCCGAAGCCGAAAGTGACAATGAAAGTGTGTTAGGTTGTCCTAACACATGACCTAAATTAATTTTATGTTATATATTCCTTTTTTGCTACATTGAAATATGTTTTTTCACTACATTTGTTTCTTTTATAACCCGTTAAACAGCCTAAAATGCTTTTAATATATTTTTTTAAAATATTTATATTTTAAAAGATATATCATAGTGGATACAATAGTACTCTCGTTAGATACTCTCGTTAGTTATTTACGCGCGACCACTGCAGTGTTAACAACTAAGTACGTTGTTTTTCTATATTACCTAAAGTAGTATTGTAGAAACTCAATTTTTTATATAAAGATTAGTTAATTATAGTTCCAAGTGCTATTTGTGTTATTCAATAGAATTATGTCCAAGTTATATCGATACCAATGTCCTTTGACATCATACTTGCATGTATATAGGTAAAGGGAATCATAACAAAACCCTTCTATCTCCAGATAGTTAGGTACTGTGTTTTAATGAGTTAACTCATAAAGGAAATATAAAGCCGTCTCTTCTCGAATAAACGTAATATAGTTTACAAAGGGGACTACGGACCACTCATTAGCAAATATAATCCCCTAACTGAATATAAATAATACTACTCTGACCGAATTATTTTGGAGACTAATTTGAGTTTATTACAACTATCCTACTCGAGCACTATATTAATTACCTTACACCAGAACCTCTTCAAAACCCCTTCTTTGTTTAAGGTTTTGGAAAATATTTTATTTGATGTGTAAGAACATCTGTTTTATAAGACACAGCCACATTGTTGTACTTTCATTTGGGCCTTAAAAATCATGAAATAGGTAATATTTTTAATCGTTGAAATGAGAAAAGGTAAGATCCTATTCTAACGCACTCAGTTCCTAAATTACAAAGAATTTTATGGATATTAGCGTAATTTTGCTTTATATTGAGTTCTATAACACCATCTTTGATTATGTTTAAGAAAGAAAACTTTCTTGCATTATTAATTTGATAATACAGTACGTGGAAGATTAGAACAGCTAAAGTTGTAGTTTATAGTATATGATACAACTATAATATACAACTAAAATAATGAAAAATAATACAGACTTCTGGAATATTTATATTTCATCAGAATTATAGCATAGTTTATAAAATTGCGTTCAGGAACCCTTAGCCCAACACAAGCTTTGTACTCTTTAAAATTGATTAATAATTTTGTGTGATTAAATTGCTTTTTATAGACTTATATTTGGCGTTGTTCTAAACACGAACATTTTTGTCCTGAGCAGTCTCCACGATAAATCCTTTTTGATAGCTTATTTACCGGGAAAGACTTTAATGCCAGGTCTTACATTAGACGCAGCAAGGGAATTTTCTCTTTTCAGTGGAAAGTAAATTTATTGCTTCTAATACTCACTTTATTAAAATACAGTTTTACATCATTTCCTGTCATGAGATATATATCACATTAAAATGTACGACACATGTATACAAGTTTACATTGACAATCAATAATACATAACTTCAAAATATAGTTTTGGAGTGAATTCTTACTATGGATGGATATGTCTGTGTTTTGTCCACGAATAAATAAATCATTTCATCGGTCACGTCACTGGTAGCTCTTCATATTCTAATCTAAATTAAGGGATAACATATGACTTCATAAAACCGCTGATTTTATGTTGATTTTTTTCTAGAACAGCTGTTTTAACACGTAGGTTATATTACTTTATTTATTGGAATTTACAATGATATTATTATTTATTTTTACCAGCTGATAAGTATAATAATTTATATTTCGATAAGTCTTAATATAATTAGTTCAGTATAATGGTTATGAGTTATACGTCTTAATTTCAATTTTTGAAGTAAAAAATTTCTTAGGTACGTCTGACATTTAAAAAAATTTGGTTAAATACAATTTGTATTCTGTATATGTTTATGCGTTGAGTAAAGGTTTAGTAATAAACATGATTTTTTATCATTACCTATATTAAGGTTTTTATTAAAATCTATATTAAGTACATCCTTTACGTGAAGTATTCACTTTTGTAGGCCTGTTCTACTGACTAACTTATCTTTTTTGAATTTGCATTTTTTTAAACTGCATGTACAACACAAATTCGATAAAACGCCATTACTAACAAGAACTATACCCGTATCCGAAACTTTCACAATCTTAACGACCCAATTATAGAAGAACAACATTCCAAAAATCCACGTCACCGAAATCCTAAATATCCTCCAAACCATCACCAAACAAAACTATGTAACCCAAACTCAAATTCCTATTCACAACTAGATGGCCTACTCATGGGAAGATCTATCAGCAGTGTCCTAAGCGAAATTTTCTTAAAACACATGGAAAACACCAAGATACTCGAAAACAATACACACGCACACAATAGCATTTACTGGCACAGATACGTCGACGACATCATAACATTATACAGAGGCAACACCCGACAATGTGAAAACCCCTCACCTACACTAATAAAATATACCCAAAACTCCAATTCACCTTAGAAGATGAAACCAACCGATCCCTAAACTTCCTCGACTTACCACAACAAAAAGCCACACTCAAAAACAAGGCTTTAACATTTACAGGAAACCCACAACGACACACTTATCCACAACACCTCAAACCACCCTATCCAACACAAAACCCCTGCCTTCAGATCCATGCTCCATAAACTTAAGGAAGTACCAATGAAAACAGAAAACATAAACAAAGAGCTAGACACCATAAATAATTATCATACAGAAATTTATACAACACCGCAATTATAGACAAACTATGACCCAATATACAAAACACCACACTACTAACACCACACTAATATAATTAAGACTACAGAGGGGGTAAATACATAACTATACCATAAAAAACAGAATATCAAATAAAATAGCCTACAAATTTGCAGAAAACAGGATATAAAATAGCATACAAAACTAATAACAAACTACAATACAAAATACAACATTACACCAACAAAAAGATTTGCAGTATACAAATTTAACTGCACAAACTGGAACAAATTCTACATTGAGCAAACAGGTCGCAGCTTCAAACAAAGAATTGAGGAACACAAACAGATCACCAACTCAGCATTCTATAATCACATAAAAGAAACAGGACCCAAATACAAAGTCATTTAGCATAATCTAGAAATCTTACACATCAACATTAAATGACCACATATCAACACACTAGAACAATATGAAAAACATACAAAAACACAAAATACAAACATATTAAACGAACAAACCCAATACAAATCACACATTCTCTGTCATACCATCGAAAACCTGTCTTTAAAACCGTACCGCTTAACCTAACAACAACTCCAGGCAGAAGACACTGATGAGGATCGCTACGGCGCGATCGAAAACGTTCTGTCTGAGTATATTTTTATGAATTTACAAAATTTAAAGTTCGGAAAGTCATAAACTAATGTGAATGTGATTAGGAAATAGTAACTAATGTTCAGAATAAAATACGTAGTATAGTACGGAAACACTTTTAAAATATTATTATAAGACTATCTTTTGTCAGAAGGGCTTCAATATGACGCCGAATTTCAATCTCTGAAAAATATTTTTCTGTTGAATATATTCCTGAAAATAGAATAGCTTATAGCTGTTATCCCGATAAATTTAAATAATAATTTTAAGTTTTTTATTTATTATTTGTTAACATT
The DNA here is from genome assembly GCA_036971475.1 of Prosapia bicincta. Lineage (NCBI taxonomy): Eukaryota > Metazoa > Arthropoda > Insecta > Hemiptera > Cercopidae > Prosapia > Prosapia bicincta. Next base: position 189,006,302 of record JBAIZL010000004.1, on the reverse strand, counting down.
AACATATTTTATTAAAATGGAAATTATATTCAAGTGTACCGGAACTGTTATTTTAACTTGATTTTTTATTTTAACAATGTATGTTGTTTTGTTCCTAAATCTGTAATCACTTCGTAAAACTGTAAATAATTAAAGATATCGTAAACACTATTTATAATACAGAGAAACATGGATTCTATAAACACAATTCCAATAGAATCGACGTTAATTAAACAGCAACCTACGTACAAAATAGTTTATAATATTTAATGATCTATAGATCTAGCCCCACGGAAAGTTGATTAAATGGTCTAGTACAGTAAAATATTTGCTTAATCACCTGACTTGAAAAAGGATTGCAATATAACTCGATATTAAACCCAATTCGTAGAAATAATAGGTCTTTAATTTAAATGGAAGCCTTAATTAAGGGATAATCTGAACCTTATGCCAACCCATCAGTGTATAAGTAGTCTACGGCATAGCATCCTTCTTTAGCAACTGTGACGTCAAGAAACGAGCTCCCTATAAAAAAAACACGTAAGAGAAGAAAAATAACTAAAAAACGATTGGTGAACGTGGAAAGAGTCTCTACAGTGGGCGCAAAAGGTAAATGTCTATATTACACTCAAAAAAACCATGACTAAATTTTTATAAACCAAGCAATATTCACTGCGCTGCAAGAAATATTATAACTCCTACACTTTATAGTGAAGAACGGCGAAGCAGACATAAACTCCGCAGAAGAAATATAAATATTGAAAGGAGTAATAATTTTTAAATAATACACATCATAGATGTTTCTCTCTGATTCCCCATAATACTTGTTTCTTAAAAATAAACCCTTGGTTAATACTAGACCAGAATCCGTAAAGAGTCTTAGCATGAGAAAAACGCAAATCATCTAAGGACTATACACAAAATGGTAACATAAAATCAAATCGCTGCGTAACGGCCCTGGAATATTACCTGAAAGATAAAATAAGGTATCAACGTTCCCCTTGATCGCGTCAGTTTTGACGTTCAATAAAATGATTCGTTTTAAAGTGACTAGCTGAAACTCTATCTTGCTATTTGTACTAAGGGAGAAGTCCTTATAAAGCATGTTCTGGCATGCTTCGTTCTGTCATGTTTTAGGAAAGACCGAACGAATAGATCTATCAATATAATTATGCAAGAAAGAGAATGTAGACACCACTAGGTTTCATTCGTCCACTACTGATGTCTTTAGACCTTACGGGGAGCGGAACAGGGATGGTTTCGTACATGATAAAGAGCTATTCTCTATTAAGGTCAAAGTGATCTCTATCGTGTAAGGGTTATCTGTTAGATACAACCTATGGTAAAAGGACGATAAGGAAGAGTAATGGGACGAAAGAAGGGGTTAAGTAATACTTTGGTACTATGAATAGGGAAAAGTTACGTCATCGCGTTGGAAGTGTTACTACTTTAAGTATAGAGTGCTCTCAAAAGCGGGATATACAGGGCTTACCATTTACCCTGGACAGCAAACCAGAACTGATATTTCGGATAAATACTAAATTTAATGACTATATAAATGTTTCGTTCAAGTGTGCAAGCTAAAACTTTTA